>JAKCPI010022764.1:0-20347 GCA_023213315.1 Euborellia annulipes
GTACCTGGAAGAGGTCTTTTTAGATTTAATGTAATGCCATTTGGTCTAACTAACTCTCCCGCAACTTTCCAAAGACTGGCCGATAAAATATTTGGTCCAGAATTGTACCCATTTGTCGTCGTATTTCTAGATGATATCTTAGTCTGTACGCCTACCTTTGAACAACATTTACACTACCTTCAAGAAGTATTCCGAAGACTACGAGAATCTGGTCTACAATTAAATCCAGATAAGTGTGAATTTGGATGCAATGAAGTAAGATACTTGGGTTATATGATTAACAGTGAAGGTATGGGTGTTGACCCTGACAAAGTCACGAGTGTAATATCGATTCCGCCTCCCTCTAACGTTCGTGAACTTCGTTCTTTTCTCGGAATGGCCGGATGGTATCGCCGTTTTATAAAAGATTTCTCTTCCGTAATATCTCCTCTTACCGCTCTTTTGAAAAAGAAAATACCTTGGATCTGGTCAGAAGAACAAGATATCGCCTTCAATCAGCTTAAGTCTGCGTTGACTCAGGCACCTGTTCTCGCCCGACCCGATTTTTCGCTACCGTTTACTCTACAAACAGACGCAAGTAATACCGGCTTAGGCGCAGTCCTAACACAAATACAAGAAGGACACGAGCGAGTCATTGCCTATTGTTCGAGAACTTTGAATTCAGCTGAACGTAATTATAGCGTTACTGAAAAGGAATGTCTTGCCGTTCTCTTTGGTATTGAAAAAAATCGCCATTACTTGGAAGGATATTCTTTTACCGTTATTACCGATCACGCAAGCCTCAAATGGCTTATTAACCTTAAGGATCCCACTGGACGTTTAGCCAGATGGGCACTCCGATTACAACCTTACACTTTCGATGTCCAATATCGAAAGGGTAAACTTAATACCGTTGCCGATGCTCTTTCTCGTATCGCTGTCGTTGCTTCCCTTTCCTCTACCGTAGACAGCCATTTGAATCCTCCGACTCAGCAGGACTCCTCAGACGAGTGGTATGATCGGAAGTATTATAGAGTGTTTAATTCGCCAAGAGATCATCCCCGATGGTTGATCCAAAACGATCAACTCTTATACCACCGTAAAAATCCATTAAAAGGTGAACTCGAGGATCCCTCTGAAGAATGGAAAGTGGTTGTCCCTAAACGTCTTAGACAAGCAATATTGCGCGAATGTCATGACTACCCACAATCGGGACATCTTGGAATATACAAGACTTACGGTAGAGTCAGTCGATCTTATTATTGGCCTGGCTTATACCGAGATGTTTATAATTATGTTCGTCACTGTGACTTATGCCAACGGGTGAAGCCCACAAATGCTCCACCAATGGGACTCATGTACCCTCGGTATATCAAACAACCTTGGGAAGTAGTATCCGTTGATATTATGGGTCCATACCCCCGCAGTTCTCAAGGAAATGTTTATCTTTTGGTTTTCGTAGATGTGTTTTCTAAGTGGGTCGAACTTTGCCCACTAAGAAGAGCCACTTCCAACGTGATAGTCGCTAAACTAAAATCTCATATATTACATCGCTTTGGTGCTCCAGTTCAACTGATCACTGATAATGCAAAAAACTTTGTCAGTTCTCTAGTGGATAAAGTTGCTAAGGATTGTGGGATAAAAAGAGTGAACACTCCTTTTTACCACTCGCAAGCAAATCCTACCGAACGGGCAAATCGTAATATAAAACAACTTATCGTTACTTATCTTGGGAAGACCCACCAAAAATGGGATGAAAAGATTGGGGAATTTCAATTTGCCCTGAATTCTTCCGTTCACGAATCTACAAAGTTTAGTCCCGCATTTCTAAACTTTGGTAGAGAGCTTCGGCCACTTCAACCAATTCGTGAAAATGAAATTCTAGATGATGGAGGAACAAACCAAGAACTTTGGGTTCAGAAAATTAGTAAAATTCCCGAAGTCCATCACCTAGCAGAGGAAAACTCTCTCCATGCTAGTGTCAATCAAAGTCAAAGATATAATCTTCGTAGAAGGCCCGATAAATTCCATCCTGGTGATGTTGTCTTGAAGAGAACCACCCAACTCTCATCTGCCGCTGACAAGATAGCTTCGAAGTTAAATCCTAAATATGAGGGCCCATACACTGTTATCTCTGTGTCTCCCGGAGGATCCTGCAAGCTAAAAGATCTACGGGGAAAAATCATTGGTCTCTGGCACCCTTCAAAACTTAAACCTTATCTCGGTAATCCAGTGGGAACTTCTCCGCTGGAAGGGGGTGTGTAGCGGTGCATTTTTCGCTCGAGATTCCCTCTGGTGGCGAAACGGAGAGACTGCTTGCTAACTCGCGAGTACTGTTTTTGACACTCTCCATTTTGACTACTTAGACTTCCTTTGCCTCTCTCGTGAGCTTTCTCTATCTCTCTACTTTACTGATTTTCGTATTTATTCTGATTTCTTATTATTTTAAAACAAATATACATATATATATGTGAATTCTATGATATCTTTTGTCACGGTGAGTAAAAATACGAGTGAAATACATTATATTTATAATTTGTTCTTCCTAACTAATCTGTTCACTTTTGTTTTAGTTTTTTTTTTATGTTACGTTTCAATACAAACTTTGAGTACAACTATTGTTTCAAGTCTTCACCTCATTGTTATATAATATAAATAATAAAAAGTATTTATATGAAGATTTCTTTTTTTGTCTCTTAATATTAAGCTGCAATCCAGTCCGAACCTATAGAGAAAATATATATTACAAACCTAACAACAACAATATTCTTAGAAAAAGATTACCTCATTTAGATGAACTCTTGAATCATGCTCGCGATGCTCATTCAAAAATTTTAGAAGCAACATGTTTAAAACCCGAAAATGAATATTATAAAGAATCCCAAACTGATTTAACAAAAATTGAAACCATTTATTTTCTAATCAAGGACGAATATTCAGTCGAAATAAAACCACCTAATCCAACTCAAAACATCACGTCATCAACAGCGAATCTACCAAAAATTCTCCTTAAACAATTTAATGGGAATATCCAGAACTGGCCTGAATTCTATCAGCAGTATTTAAGTGTCATTCACAATAATACTCAAATATCAACTATCACTAAATTTCAATATCTCATTGGATGTTTAACAGACTCAGCTCTGTTACAAATAAAAGATATTCCGATTCTTGAAGAAAATTATCTTATAGCATTTAACAAACTCATTAATAAATATCAAGATAAAAGAGGTCTCGCTTCTAATTATTTAAATAAAATAATCAATATTAAACCCATTACAACTGATAATCTTCAAGACTTGCAGAAATTCACCGACACCTTATCATCTAATTATTCAGCCTTAAAAGAATTAAAAATAGAAAATTTAGCTCAAGTTATTTTATTTCAAATTGCATATAAAAATTTGAATACATCTACAAGGAAACATTTTGAAATGTATAGGGTATCAAAAGAAATTCCTCATTTCGATGAATTGATTAAATTTTTAGAAAATTATACAAAAGACCTATCAAATGCTATGGCAGAAAATAAAAAATCTATTACCCCATCTTCATCTTCAATTCAACCCTCTGTGAGATCACCTATTAAAACTAGGTCATTAACTGCATCTTTGAAAAAATTATCTCCATGTCCAGTATGCACTAAAATGGATCATGCCATATATAAATGCCCTAAATTCTTATCTTTATCACCTAGGGACCGAAAAGAAAAGGTCAAATTATTAAAACTCTGCCTTAATTGTTTTCACCAATCTCATTTTATATCAGACTGTCAATCAAAGTACACATGTCAGACATGTAAACAAAAACATCATTCATTGATTCATATAGAAGAACCCAATGATGATAAAAAATTAAATAAAACTGAAGAATCTCCTAACACTAGTGGAACAAATGAAACAAATATTTGTGTGTCAAACAGCTATGATCATTTATCTGTATTGTTGCCCACCGCACAAGTTCATATCCTAGCATCTAACGGGAATTTTTATCAATTTAGAGCCCTTATCGATTCCGGTGCTATGACCAGCTGTATTACCAACAAATGTGTCAAAACATTGAAATTATTTAAAAAAGCATCACATTTAAAAATTTCGGGAATTTCTTCTAAAGAAGTAAAATCAAAGGGTGAAGTTGAACTTTATATAAAATCCACTTTTAACAATGAACCTATTTTAAAAACAACAGCTCTTATCTTAGATAATATTACATCTAATTTGCCATCACATAAAATAAGAAAACTACCCGAAGAATATCAACATCTTAAAATCGCGGATCCAGAATTTAGAAATCCAGCCTCTATTGACTTACTTATAGGCGCCGATCTTATTTCTGAAATTTTAACTGGTGAAATCAAACCAAACAAATTAAATTATCCAACTGCTATCAACACAATCTTCGGTTGGTGTTTTATTGGGAAAGTAAATGAATTAAAGGAACTTGAACCTAAAGTATTTTTATCTACAATCGAATCAGATATTCAACGATTTTGGTCGTTAGAAGAATTACCAGAAAAACCTATTTTAAATCCAATTGATGAAAAATGTGAAAAATTATTTCAAGAAAATCATTATCGTGAAACATCAGGACGTTATGTCGTTCCAATTCTACTGAAAGAAGAACCACCCCTTAATCAAGAATCAATATCTATTGCTCAAAAGAGTTTAATCAGAATCAACAAAAGATTAGAAAATCAACCAGATCTAAAATCTTTATATTTTTCATTCATGCAAGAATATGAGACCCTTGGTCATATGACACGCATAGGACCTTTTGATCCTAACTCTCAAGCACATTTTTTACCTTATCATTTTGTTTTAAAACCTGAAAGCACCTCAACTCGTTTACGTGTTGTATTTAATTCATCTGCCAAAACTATCAATAATAAATCATTAAATGAATTTCTATTTAGTGGCCCTAAATTACAAAAAAATCTCTTTGATATAATAGTAAATTTTCGAATACATCCTATTGTCTTTACATCTGACATCAGTAAAATGTATAGACAAATCTTAATATTACCTGAAGAACGTAAATATCAACACATTTTATTTGAAGATCAAAACAAAAATTTATCAGAATATGAACTTAATACCATTTCTTACGGCACCACATCAGCACCTTATCTCGCCTTGCGAACCTTACAACAATTAGCAGAAGACGAAGGAGAACATTTTCCTATAGCCAAAAATATTTTATTAAACTATACATTTGTTGATGACATTGCCGTCAGCTATCCATCAGTCGATGAAGCTATCGATGCTCAAAAACAAATTATTTTACTTTTAGAGAAAGGAAAATTTCAATTAAGAAAATGGTCATCAAATCATCCAGCACTTTTAAAAAATATTGATCCTGAAGATTGTGAAACCTCTATGGAGTTAGATCGATCATCTGACATTTTAAATGTTTTAGGAATTAAATGGAATCCATCTATCGATACATTTAGTTTCAAAACAATCGACATTGAAGGTCCAATAACAAAACGTTCTATTTTATCAAATGTTTCTCGCATCTTTGACCCCCTAGGATGGGCGAGTCCAGTGATCATTTTAGCAAAATGTATCATTAGAAAACTCTGGGAAGAAAAACTAGGATGGGATGAAAAAATTCCTAATCAACTTGAGAAAACTTGGAAGATTATCACTCAACAAGTACCCTTATTATCTAAATTAAATATTCCCCGACATGCAACAATCCAAAACCCGACTCAGTGTCAATTAATAGGCTTTTGTGATGCAAGTCAAAAGGCTTATGGAGCTGTAATTTATCTAAGATCGATAAATGAAAACAATGAAGTAAAAACATCACTTTTAACTTCAAAATCTAAAGTTGCACCGATAAAATTACAATCTATCCCCAGACTTGAACTTCTTGCTTGTTTATTGTTATCTCAGATGCTTGATCACATCTATAATATTCTTAAAAACAAACTTAATATCAAAAATTGTTTTGCTTATTCAGACTCCGAAGTTGCTTTAGCCTGGATGAAAATCGAATCTTATAAACTTCAAACTTTCGTTGCACATAGAGTAGAAAAAATCCAAGAATTATCAAAAATTCTTATCTGGAATTATATACCCTCAAAGGAAAATCCTGCTGATCTTATTAGTAGAGGATGTTATCCTAAAGAATTATTATCAAACAATGACTGGATTCAAGGACCTATTTGGTTACAATCTCCTACTGAACATTGGCCAAATTCTTTTTTACCCATCTTTAAAGAAGATAACTTACCTGAATTAAAAAAATCTATACTTATCTGTGATACCTTTCAAGAAAATGATCTATTAGAAAATATATTAACAAAATATTCTAATTATTTTACATTGATTCGAGTTGTGGCCCAAATCAAAAGAGCCCTACATAATTTTAGATTTAAATCAAATCGAATCATAGGATTTATTTCAAAAAATGAATTTGAAAATGGTCTTTATACAATTATTTTATATGTACAAGATAAATATCTTAAAAATAAAAACAATCGAATTTTTCAACGTTTAAATACATTTACTGATAACAAAGGATTATTAAGAGTAGGTGGAAGACTTAAAAATTCGAATCTATCTGAAGAGAAAAAATATCCTATTTTATTACCAAAAGAGAGCATTTTGAGTAATCTCATAATAAAATTTTATCATGAAATATCTTTACATGCTGGACCAAGAACTACACAATCACTCGTGTGTAGAAAATTTTGGATCTTGTCAGCCCGATCAGCAATTCGCAGCATCTTATCTAAATGCGTTATCTGTATAAAGGCAAGACCAAAATATCTCAATCCATTCATGGGAGATCTACCTGCCTCCCGCATCCAAGAATCTTCTCCATTTCTGAAATCAGGTTGTGATTTCGGCGGACCTTTCAAAATTAAATTTCACAGTGGAAGATCAATTAAATATGGCAAAGCCTATCTATGTCTTTTCGTGTGTTTCACCACAAAAGCTGTTCATCTTGAATGTGTTTCGGAATTATCTACCGATGCATTTATTGCTGCACTTCAACGATTCGTTGGTCGCCGAGGATTATGCTCTGATATATACACAGATAAAGGCACCAATTTTCAAGGAGCAAGATCTTATTATTCTGAAATAGAAAATTATCTCAATCAAGAAGAAAATCGAGAGAAAATAAATAATTATCTCTCTCACCAATCCATAAATTGGCATTTTAATCCACCAGCTTCACCTCATTTTGGTGGTATTTTTGAAGCTGGAATTAAATCTGCAAAATATCACATTCGTCGAGTAATAGGAGAACAAATTTTAACATTTGAAGAATATTCAACTTTATTTGTCAATATAGAAGCCATCATGAATTCCAGACCATTATGTCCCTTATCTGATGATCCAAATGAAGTTGACGTTTTAACTCCAGGTCACTTCTTGATTGGAAGACCATTACGCTCCCTTCCTGCAGAAGATTTATCTCATCTAAAACTAAATAGATTAGGTCGTTGGCAACTTGTACAACAAGTAAAACAATCTTTCTGGAAAAGATGGAATCTGGAATATTTAAATACTTTGCAACAAAGAAACAAATGGTTAAAATCAGAGGGATATCAACTAAAAATCAACGACATTGTTCTCGTAAAGGACAAACAATCACTTCCTGCACAATGGAGAATTGGCAGAATTGTGGAAATCCATCCAGGAGAAGATAATATTGTTCGTGTTGTCAAAATTAAGACAGCAAGAGGAATAATCAAACGATCAGCTGTTGATATCTCACCCTTACTTCAAGACTAAATACAAAATATGTACATCAAATCATCATTTCATCACTGCATAAATCCAAAATCAAGAAGATTTTTTTTCATCTTCACATCCATATTTAAAGAAATAAATTAAATATGAATCTCCATTATCAATACAATTAAAAATCTAATTGTATATCTGTAAATATCTTCGAGTTCCTCGAACGCCGGGGGGAAATGTTAAGTACAAAATTACTTAAAAATGAATCCCTCTGCCATCTATGGAGAAAGTGAGTAATTAACTCACCTAAGCAAGTCTCCATATTTTAAATCATCATCAGTTAGTTACGTTTATCCATCGAGTGAGTGTAGGTCTCCTCAAATCCTTATCAACTCCTCTTATCCTCACTCAATATCAAACATATATTATATCTATAAATCATCATCTACATATCAACTCTACCAGCAATCTACAATCGATTTCATCATACAGTCCAATTACAATCAACAGTTGAAGGTAAGATCAACGATTCACTCTAATCCACTTGATCTTATTCTATCTAAAACTTTTATCCCTAACACCATTGGATACTAAATATTGTAAGAAAAAAATCGAAGTCGTCCAGTGAGAATCGATTCTTGAAAGAGTTTCAACTTGATTCTAAAAAGTCGATTATTTTCAGTAAAAGATCGATTCTTGACTAAAGACAGAGATTTCTCCCACAGAGAATGTATAAAGAAATATTTATGTATTCTTTGCATTTATATATTCTCTGAATGTAAACAAATCTTCAAGCAGGCACTGGATTGGAATAGAAGTAATAATAATTTTCTTTTAATAATGAAGAAAAGGCGAGGGTCCGCCTCAGGCGAGCCCGAGACAGCTGGCGGGGAGGGGGTGGGCATGAATATGGATGCACGAATAATCTATTTTTTTAAGGTTGTTCGGATACGGGGTACTCCCCGTAAGTCATAATAGAATCTAAATTTTTTATTAAATAAAATTAAAAATTTGAATGCCAAAATTCATTATTATAATTTAGTCGTGACCTATCATAGTTTATAATTGTATTAAGTTAATAATTTAATTACCAAAAATAATAAATGAATGACTTTTGACTTGAGCAGTTTTTCACGTATTATAGATCTGGCAACATTGCATTCATCAGCTATCTATTTTAAATCTTAAAAGCCTTCAATTTTATTTTATTTAATACATTACAATGATTAATGCAAATCAGTTTAAACACAATTGACGATTTGCGAGAAAAAATATCGTAAAATGGAAAATAAAATGTAAATGACAGCGAGAAAAGAGTATTATTTAATGCAACGTTGCCAGACTGGTCTGAGTCTCATTTTTAAATATTGGCGACTGTCATTATGGAGAATTTTTTGACTATCTTGTTAAAATATCTTTAAAAGCCTTCGGCAGAAACTTTTGATTTTATGTTTAACGTAATCCTCGGAAGTGAATTGATAAAAGTGTAAGTTTTTTTTTTTTTTTTTAAACCTATTGCAGAGGTGGCTATATAATTCGATATGTGTGCGTTTCGTCGATATTCCACATAGACTACATGTTAAATTTCAATTTTTTAATAATTAATTACACATTAACCCTGTGTCAGATCTGCTTCAAAATGTTATTTTATACGTATGTGATAGTGATTAATAACATATTAAAAAAAAATAGCTTTTAATCTAACAAAGTGCTTTAATGTCTGAACAACATTAATACATTGGTTTTTACTATTTTGGCAATTAAAAAATAAATATATTTTGTAAAAGTGTGATGTATCTCGCGGGCCGGAAAAATGTACAAGGCGGTCAAATGATTACAGTAAAATTATTTCCATTCCAAAATTCCTATTCGTTTATGAGTCTCTTAAGAATGTATCTAGAATGCAATTCCATATCCTTCTGCCCTTGAAATAATTAATTTAAAGCTGACCTTTGAAAATAAAAGCAATGGGCTCGAAAACTAAAATAAATATTTTAATAAAAAAAAAAAAGAAAGTGTTTCGTTAACTAACAAATTCAAAAAGGTTAAGAGTTAATATATAAATAAAACAAAATTTTCAATTTTATATCCAACGACCTGTGCAATTCCCTCACGTATAGAAAAGAGAAATTCTCTTTAATAGAATTTTTTTTTCCTATTAATATTAATAAGAAATATAAACGAAGGGATAAGAAAAATAAATAAATCCAGTTATTTGAAAAAGAAATTGCATTTTATTTTTTTTTTATCTCTTCAATTCAACTCTGAGAATTCATCTTTTTCACGTAAAGGGCCAAGTGCTTTGTTTGCTTATATCTCTGGAACTATTAATCGAATTAGGATGAAGTTTGGCAAATTTGTAGTCCTAAGTGCGAATAAGAAGGTATTAAAACTAGAAGAGAATCGGTCCCCAGGGAGCGGTAAATTATTATCACGAATCACCGTTTTCTTAGCTCACTCTGAACCAAATCGTTTGTAACTCAGACGATAGTCTTTAGAGCAAATTTCATGACAATCGGTTCAGAAGTTATTCGTAAAAAATGAAAAAAAAATCATTGTGTGGTTTTATGAAACCACGATGCAAGTGAAACTTTTTTTTTTCGGATCGTAGGGGTTTAACTGAAAATATTCAGAAAATTATTCAATAAATGGTATTAAAATCGCGTTTTTAATCTTAACTTAATAATTGGAAAATGGGAAATCAACAGACGCATGTTGAAAACTGAGAACAATATTTATTTAGTAATTGAAGATTTAAATTATTTTAAAAATTATATTTTATCAAATTTAATAAAAATTGAATAATTAAATCTCACAATTATTTTTTTATAATTCGTCATATAGGCCTATATTAAATTTCAACTGTCCTATTTTTGTCGTCATGGCTTGTAGGGACACGGCCTCTGACGCCATGGCTTGTAACGCGACATGCTGATAGAAGAGCGAAAAAAATTTTAGGCGATCAAATAAAAGTTTCACTTTAAAAAATAAATTTCGTTTCAAGATTTCAAACTTGGTTAGTGCAAAGAATATATCGAGATCTAATTAAGTATTTAATTTAATTATATAATTAATATATTTAAATCTCACATACATTATTTGTTTAAATATTTAAATTTTAATTGCATAATAGATTAATTGCTTTAATTTTGTGGGATTTAGGAAGACTTTTTATGATTGACCATCAAAGTAAAGGGGAGGGTCAATTAATATAAATATATACACTAACAGCCAAAATAAAATAAAAAAAAGGCAACGAGGTTGCAAAACTTTCCCACTATATAAACTATCCCAGTGGTTCCCAACCTTTTTTTGATGTGCGGCCCACATTTTCCGCAAAAAAAAAAAACGCTGAGGCCCAGTGTATATATCATCTTATACTATTAAAAGAGCAATGTACCGGTACGTTTGTTTGTTTGTAAGCACATCAGTTCTCAAAAACGGCTCTAACAATTTATTTCAAATTTTATTTTTATAACTTATACATATTTCCGGTCCCAATATGAAATTGTGCTAGGTCTCAATTTTGAAAAAATTCGGGTTCTAGTACTTTATTGATGTATTTTTTAGTTTTTTCCATTTTTCTTGAAATGAACGATTTCTTTCAAATATATACTTCTTCCTGTAAAGAAAACAAATTATACAATGTCTTATCTTTGGGAAATTTTGGGTGCTAGTACTCTACCGGTTCAGTTTTTTTTTTTTAAAGTGAAACTTTTATTTTATCCTCTCAAATTTTTTGACTCTTCTATCAGCATGTCGCGTTACAAGCCGTGACGTTAGGGCCCGTGACGCTACAAGTCATGACGTCACAATCCGTGACGACAAAAATAAGAAAGTTGAAATTCAATATATATAAGGAATTATAAAAAAATAATAAGGGCGGCTAGTTACTGAATAAATATTTTTTTTTTAAATAAATAAATAAATATTGTTCACAGTTTTTAATATGCCTCTACATGTATTGATATCCCATTATCATTCATCATTTTCCAATTATTAAGTTAAGATTAAAAACGCGATTTTAATACCCTTAATTGAATAATTTTCTGAAAATTTTCAGTTAAACGCCTACGATCCGAAAAAAAAGTTTCATTTGCATCGTGCTTTCATAAAACCACACAATGATTTTTTTTTTATTCACTTTCTCGAAATTTTCTTTACCGGACTCTTTCAGATTTTAAACTATTTCCTATTTACCGTATAAAAAAAAACAAATCACGATTAATCTCGTCTTTGGGAAACCCTGCATATTAGTACTTTACTGCTGTAGGGCTTGTTTTTTCTAATTTTTTTTCAAAAATTCGCTTTGATATATTTGAAATTTTAAGTACCAATATGAAATTGAGCTAGATTTCGTTCTTACGAGTACTATTGCTTTACTGAGGGTATAATACTTTTTAGTTTTTTTTTCCAAATTTATCAAAAGAAAAAACCACCGAGCTCCAACTCGGTCATCCTGGAACTATAATATACATAATTTTTATTTTTCCTCCGCGGCCCAGTTCCAATCCGCCCGCGGCCCACAAGTGGGAACCGCCATAGGCGCCGGAACTGGGGGGGCAAGGGTACATTGCCCTAATTTTTTTAATTGGGTAATGTACCCTTGCCCCCCCCCCGGCGTCCTACAGGAGGGGGCAGATGGGGGCAATATGTCTTCTTTTATTTCATTTATTTTTAAAATGATATATTTTTACTTTTGAAAAATAAAATCTTCTAAATTAAAAAAAAATTAGAAGAGTAAGAAATTCATTTTTTCCAAATTTTTTCCAAAAAATTTTGATAAAATCACTAGCAAATTTTTTAAAATTTTAATTTTATTAAAATTGTGATTTTATTTAAAATTTTTAAAGTTTTATAGTAGATTTGTTTTTGTTTTATACTATTTGAACATATTAAATTATTTTAATTTTCTAAAAAAATTTTTTTGCCCCCCCCCTGATTCAAATTCGTTCCGGCGCCCCTGGGAACCGCTGAATTATCAAATTAAGAGCTAGAAAGATTTTGGAATCTATTTTTAGATTACATATTGAATTAATATGAGTATAGTCTAGAATGAATATAATTGAATTGAATTCTAATGTCAACTATTTATTATGGGGGGGGGGGTGGGGGGTGGTAATGGTTAGCATTTATTTCGTTGCTTTAAGTTCTTAGCTATGCAAAGTTTATAATCCAATTTCTACATCTCTTAGAATTATTAATGGCTTCCTTAGCTCTTCTATGAAGGATGCCTTGAGATTATGTCTTTGCTATATATATACAGTAGAGAGAGAATATTTTGGCAAGAAGCGAGCGAACGAGGGTCCTTGGGGGGGGGGTGAGTGGGGCTTTTTTAAGAGGGGGTAGGGGAACTCCTTTCCTTTGTTTCTCAATGAATACGTGGCTTTTACGGATGCGATAAATCCCAAATAGTAATTCTATTCTATTATTGCCTGTCTGGTAATATTAAAATTTTATTGAGAGAAAGGGGGACAAAAAAATAATAGATTTTAAATTCACTTTGTTTCGCCACTTGTCAAAACTTTTTTTTTTCGATTTTCACAAAATTCACTTCAACGATTTTGATTAAATCAACTATTTTTTATATGTTTTTAAAAAGTATATCAATAAAATTTTCGTGGCCCTCGGGCTTGGCGTAGATGGTAGCACGCCTGCCTTGTATGCTAAGGGTCGAGGGTTCGGATCCCAGACAGTTCGATGATTTTATTTAAGCCATTTGGATACCAAATGAGTATGCGTGTGTGAATGGAAAAAAAGTGTGAGTGTTTAAAATAAAATATTTTCTTTCTCGAAATATACTATAAAGAGAAAGTATTGTAATCGTAAAAAAAAATCGACTTGTAGATTTTGATCTCTCTCCACGTTTTAGACCTCCCTGAGTTCAAAAAACCCATTTTTGGCATTATCTCTGTGTGTGTGTGTGTGTGAACACGATTGCTTAAAAACCAAAGCAGCTAGATCGATGTAATTTGGTATATGCTCCTTACACTAAAATTGTAGATTTCTATCAACTTTTGGAGTAAATACGTCACCTGGAAGTGATACTATACCTAATGAGCTTTTTCAAAAATTTCGAAATTTTCAAATTCTTTGTTATATTATGATAAAATGCTCAATTTTAAAAAGTTTTTATTCTTTGACATTTTTCCGAAAACTGAATAGTTTTTGAAATAATCAAAGAAGAAATAGAAAATTTTCGTTAATTTTGGAATGAAAAATCAAAACAAAATCATACAGGTGTTTTTGTATCATTTTAATTTTTCAGGGGGGAGCAAGTACCTGGTTCCCCCCCCCCCCCGCGGACGCCCATGGTCCAGTACAGTACATAACATTAGATTACTCAAGGCAAAAAACCGAAACTTTCTCTTAAGTAATCAAATGTTTAGTGATCCGAGATTTTTTTATTTTTAATACGCCACTGCAGTCATAATTTTCAAAGTTTATTAATATAATAAAAAGACAAAAAAAACTTTATTGAATTTTAAAAGCTCGGTAGTCCGTATATTTTAAGAGGAGATTGTAAAATAATAATATATTCAAATTGGTTTAAACTTATAGACTCTGAATAATTTCGACTTTATATTATTATTATAAAAGTAGAAATTCCCTCTCTCTCTCTCTCTATATTTAAATTAATGTTCTCTCGTTATTTAATCAAAGAGACAGTTAGTTATTCATGGCAGAACAAGAGAGAGAGAGAAAATGGAAAGGAAATACTTATAAAAACTTTTTCATAACCAAATAACAAAATATTCAAAATGTATGTAATATCTTTGATTCTTATCCCCCCCCCCCCCCAATTCGTTTTAAAGTAATGTTAAACCGAGATACGGCCGATCAAACTTAGACCATGTTCCTCGAAATGTAAAAACAAAGGGAAAATTCGTTAGGCCGTTTCTCGGTTAATATTGAGTTTAAAAATTCGATTTATCAACCATATTTTAGTAAATTTAATACTCTACAATTTTGTATTGTACTATGGTAAACAAAATATATTTGGTGTCCGAGATATAAGCGAAAAACTGAAAAAAGTCCAAAGTTTCTCGAAATGTAAAACTTTGATCGGCCTTATCTCGGTTAATATAGGGTCTACATATTGGTTTTATCAATAAAATTTTAGCAAATTTTATGCACTACAACTTTCTAATGTATTATGGTGCATAAAATATGCTTAGTTTACGAGATATAAGAGAAAAACTTAAAAAAAAGTACACAAATTTTGAGGTTTTTTTTTTGTTTTATTTTGTACGAATTAAACAAAAGCAAACTTTAAAAGCTAAAAATGGTTTTACGGTTTTTTTTTTATAATGAATTCAATTCATAAGAGATTATTGGGACATCGTGCTATAATTTTTTTTAATGACTTATTAAAAAATTATTGTAATTAATTTTTACTTTCTCTTACCTATGTATATATGTAATATATATATAGAGAGAAAGTATTGGTTTCATGTCAAAAATTCGATGTCGAGATTTTGATGGATCTTCACGTTTTGAGGTCCCCTGAATCCAAAAAAGTGGTTTTCGCGACATGGTCTGTCTGTCTGTCTGTCTGTGTGTGTGTGTTCAATTTTAAGCATGAAGGAATTGAGCTATGAGGCTGAAATTTTATATTTAAGTTAAACACCCCCCGGGACCGACAAAATAAGCTTTTAATCAAAATCGGTTAAAAAGTACTAGTACTTTACTGATGTACTTTTTCAGGTTTTTTCGATTTTCTCAAAATTCGCTCTAACGATTTTGATTAAAATTCAAAAATCAATTATTTTTTAGATGCTCTTTCAAATGTATATTCTCGTTTTGCCCTCAAAATTGTTTGAAGCACACTTTACTCTTGTGCTTCATAGGAAAGATAGGAGAAATAAATGGTTGCCATGGTAACCGAATTTAAATCTTTTCTTTTTATTAGATTAAAAATCAATTATTATTTAAACGCCGATTTTTTTTCGGAGAAAACATATCTCTCTCTCTCACAAAACTATCTTCTCTCTTTTTACGCGTTTTAAATTTTTCTACCTTATCTTCGCATAGAAACAATGTTAATTTCCTATAGGGATTTGTATGTTAATTTCGATTCAAAAGGGGGTCCCCTTTGGAACTTTTTACGCATTTAAAATTTTTTTTTCCAATTCTTATGAAATTTTGTATTTATTTACGAATCTATATTGTGTATAAAATGTCCAAATATGAGATTAAAATTTTGAAAAATAACCATAGTTTATTTGAAGCAATCAACATTTAAAATGCAAGTTTGAAACTAAGGTGCTATGGGAAACTAAATATATCTCGACACAAAAAATCTGGTGTGACCAGCACAGTGCACAACTTTCTCTTACCGAAGGGTAAGAGAAAGTTGTGTGCTGTGCGCCAGTCACACCAGATTTTTTTGTTATCAAGCAAATACAAAAAAACAATCTGTCCCAATAATCTTGAATTTTTTTTTTAAATTTAAAAATGAATTTATTGTTATTATTAATCACATATTAATTAAGAAATTTTTAAAATAAGCTTAGATGATTTATTTAAAATTCAACTGTCAAATTAGTCCAGCATTTTTGCAATAGATGGCAGGCTAGTCTAACAGCCGATATAGTATTAGCCTATATTCATATATTTTTATGCTTTTATAAAAGATACATAATATATAATAACATTTATAAAGTATTTATTGTTAAAAGATCAATGAAAATCATCCAAATGCATTAAATATTATTAGCTATCATTCTGACATCTCATGGCAAATTTTTGAATTACTTGAAGAGAAACAAAAAAAAATAAATAAATTTTTTCAATATAGTCATTTTTTTGTTGTCTCCAAATAGATTTGAATTATTAACTTCAATTTAGAATCATTTATAATATTTTTTTCTCTCTCTATTCAATTTTTTAACAAATAATAATAGTTTTGGCATGTGATGATAAAAAGGACCGGAGAGAGATGATCAATGAATGAATGAATGATCTTTATGCTGAATCTCTCAGAATCAGATCGATTCCCCATTGTATTTATTGAGAGGGCATATATTTTTTTTTTTTTTGTTGTAGGCTACCCCTCGCTTATATTTTATATTGAATCGTTTGTTTGCCTCCCCCCCCCCTCTCTTTGAGTAGAGATGTCGCAAAAACACTCCAATCCCTTTAAATTAAATATCATCGTCGTCTCTCTCTCCTCCTGTTTGTATTTAATAATAAAATTATCTATTCAACTAATCTGTCAAGTTGAAGGGGGATCGTAGGGGAGGGGGGGAGGGAGGGGGGGGTAGATTCATCTTTTCTATAGAATTCCATTCATTCACAAACGCCTAATGGATATAAAGCGTAATATTTTGCCATTCAAATATATACAATAAACGTATTTGTATATGTCTACAATTCCCTTTAATATTTTTTGCTTTCAAAAAAACAAAAACAAAATAATATAATACTAGCTGTATCGTCCGCCTTTAGTGGACTTACCAGGAGTATGCAGGGCCGTAACTAGGCAGGTACAACTTGTGGACCCGCACAGGGCCCAGAAATCTAGGGGGACCCAAAACGAAATTGCTAATTGAATTTTCTTTACAAATATATTTTACAAAAATTTTGTTCGTAATTTTAAAATAAAATATATAGAGCAAGATCCCAGAGCCCCCAGACAATACTCATTTTCTCACAAATAAAATGTATTGGATAAAGTAGTGTTAGTACGTACTTTGAGTGTAAGCATATTTGCAAATTTGGGGCGTGGGCCAATTTATAGGTAACCAAGTGCCAAACATTGGTAAAAATAGTACTAAATATACTTATTTTCTCATTCTTGATTTTTACGTATATTTTTAGAGAATATTGTTAAAAGTTAATAATCAATACTGCCAGACACTTACCATGGGCCATAACTCTTGCCAGACGCTTCAAAGTTACCAAAAAAAGTATGAAACTATACTCATTTTCTCATTCTTGATTTTTATATATGATATTCAGGGAACCATTTCAAGAATATTTGTAAGCTGCCAGACCAATCCGTTGGGCCAAACATCCCGCCAGACACACCTAAAGTGTCGCTATGAATAGGCTCGTATGCTAAAGATATGTAAAAACAATACTAACTTTTCTCAAAGTCTCAGAGCTGATTTTTATGTATGTTTTAGAAAATATTGTTAAAAGTTAATAATCAATACTGCCAGACACTTACCATGGGCCATAACTCTTGCCAGACGCTTCAAAGGTCCCGAAAAGATTATCTAACTTTAAGCTAACTTATTTTCTCATTCTTGATTTTTATATATGATACTCAGGGAACTATTTCAAGACTAATTGTAAGCTGCCAGACCAATCGTATGGGCCAGACATAGATAAAGTGTCGCTAAACGTCTGAGCGCGAGCATATTTATATTTCATATCTTTTTAATGAATGGTCATTTATACAACCAATTCAATTCAAAAATATTCCTGTTTTTTACTTATTATTAAAAACCAATAAACTACTATTTTATTGCAGTTCGTTTGTTCATAATTTTCATTAAGAGTTCAAAAGTATTAATATTTTATTATTCTTTAATTAACGTTTTAATTGAGCGTTAAAATATTACTTATTTTTTACTGAAGCTTTCCATTAGACCATTATTAACATAAATTTTATAAAGCTATGTATGTTAAAAAACTATCCACATATCCTGCTCGTGCTCAGACGTCTAGCGACACTTTAGGTGTGTCTGGCGGGATGTTTGGCCCAACCGATTGGTCTGGCAGCTTACAAATTGTTTTGAAATGGTTCCCTGAATATCATATATGAAAATCAAGAATGAGAAAATGAGTATAGTTTCATACTTTTTTTGGTAACTTTGAAGCGTCTGGCAAGAGTTATGGCCCATGGTAAGTGTCTGGCAGTATTGATTATTAACTTTTAACAATATTCTCTAAAAATATACGTAAAAATCAAGAATGAGAAAATAAGTATATTTAGTACTATTTTTACCAATGTTTGGCACTTGGTTACCTATAAATTGGCCCACGCCCCAAATTTGCAAATATGCTTACACTCAAAGTACGTACTAACACTACTTTATCCAATACATTTTATTTGTGAGAAAATGAGTATTGTCTGGGGGCTCTGGGATCTTGGACTAATATGGTTGATTCTTTTACAAACCGAACACTTTCTGACCGACATGTTTTTGATTTGGCTGAAATTTTTTTTACGGGTTCTATAACGAAAAAAAAGATAGCCATCCGCGAGGATTTTCTTTTTTCTTTAATATTTTGGGAAATATTGAGGGTCGAAAATGTGAAAATTTGATGATTTTCTGCTTAGACGCTCACTTTTAAAAATTCATAACTCCGGTTCTATTTGAGCTAGAAAAAAACTTTTTTACCATTTTAAAGCTAAAAGAGTGAACTTTAAGAAAAAAATTGTTCCACGAAAATTTATTAAAGATTTCACATTGTTATCAACAATTGAAATCTTAAATTCGATTTTTAACAATGGGGCCCCAACTGTATTACATTTTTATTATAACCATCGCATTCTACGTCAAATTTTATGCCGATAACGGTTTTTTTAATCGATGGAGAATCAATTAGTACTATTGAAAAAAAATACCGCCAAGTGCTCTCATGCGGTAAAATGACGTCATATCAAAAATAAGAAAAAAAAGTCCGGGGGTATTGAACCACTCTTTTTAAAACTATATTTAGATTTTATGTAGCTTTTATGGTCAAGTAGCTATCCGCTGCACAAGTAGGGCTATTTTTCGCTATTTTTTTGCCTAAAAAATGAGGTTTTTCGAGAAAAAAACTAATTTTGGAGTTAATTACTCGGGATTTTTTTACTTATTCTATTAGAGGTTTCTTTCTGCACCAAATGACATCCCATTTAGTCCGATCTGATTTGCCGTTCGGAATCTACAGAGGTTTAAACTTTCAAATTAGAATTTACCGCAGCGCGGTAAAATAAAATGATAGGAAAAAAATAAATGGTGAAATCTTTAGCTGAAAACTCATTCTTTCTAACCGTATATTCCCCATAATTATACCTCTTAAGACAGAGGAGTTATTCAAGCCAATAAACTTTTTCGTGCAAAAGATTTTTTTTCTTGCCCTAGGGGATGCACGAAAAAGTTTATTGGCTTGAATAACTCCTCTGTCTTAAGAGGTATAATTATGGGGAATATACGGTTAGGAAAGAATGAGTTTTCAGCTAAAGATTTCACCATTTATTTTTTTCCTATCATTTTATTTTACCGCGCTGCGGTAAATTCTAATTTGAAAGTTTAAACCTCTGTAGATTCCGAACGGCTAATCAGATCAGACTAACTGAGATGTCATTTGGTGCAGAAAGAAAACCTCTAATAGAATAAGTAAAAAAATCCCGAGTAATTAACTCCAAAATTAGTTTTTTTTCTCGAAAAACCTCATTTTTTAGACAAAAAAATATCGAAAAATAGCCCTACTTGTGCAACGCATAGCTACTTGACCATAAAAGCTACATTAAATCTAAATATAGTTTTAGAAAGAGTGGTTCAATACCCCGGACTTTTTTTTTCTTATTTTTGATATGACGTCATTTTACCGCATGAGAGTACTTGGCGGGATTTTTTTTCAATAGTACTAATTGATTCTCCATCGATTAAAAAACCGTTATCGGTATAGAATTTGACGTAGAATGCAATGGTTATAATAAAAATGTAATA
>JAKCPI010022765.1:0-17705 GCA_023213315.1 Euborellia annulipes
CTATCAATAATTAATCCAAATTTAAACATTTTTAGAAAAATTTTCAAAAAAGCTTGATTAATCTTTTAATTTCATATAGCATTAATTTATTTATTTATTAAAAAAAAATTAATAAAAACATGTAAAATAAATCTCTATATCTTTTAATCCATTGACAGACAAAATTATTTTCAAATTTATATAAATAAAAGTGCATGGGTGAGTGAAGGATTTTGATCCTTTTGTTATCAAACCTGGACTTACGGAAGTCAGCGTTTATATTGTTAACACTTCAAATGTCCTGAAGATTAGGCATTCTATAAATATCCTTGACATTTTATTTTAGAAACCCCAAATGTAAAAAAAAAAAATAATAACATGATAACATATTTATATTTTTTGAATGATACTTCTCATCGTTTGAAAATGTTTTATTTTTAGAGGACCTCTTGACCTATAACGATAACCAATTTCGGTTTTAGTTTATTCTAAAATTAACAAACCCCCCCACCCACACTCTATTTTATCTGATTATTTATTAAAACACTGACAATGATAAAATTTGAGATAACTTTTACATTACGATTTAGATAGATAACTAAATTTAAAATTAATCTCTTTTATGAATTTTGATTATCAGCTTGTTTTTAATAACAGCGATTTGTTTTCTACTGGTTTATATTTTTTTTTTTTATTTTTCCCTCCTTTCACACGATTTTGATTTTAAAATTAAAAATCTGGTGTGATTGGTCGCACAGCACACAAGTTTCTCTTTCCTTCTGTAATCGAAAGTTGTGTTCCGTGCTTGTCACACCAGATTTTTGGTGTCGATATATATTTAGTTCCCGACAGTACGGTACATATGAATTCAGATTATAAACATGGGAAAATATTTATATTTTCTTACCATGGCAACCATTTCTCCTCTTTCCTATGAAATACAAGAGTAAAGTGGTCTTCAGAAGATTTCAATGGCAAAATGAGAATATACATTTTAAAGAGCATCTAAAAAATAATTGATTTTTGAATTTTTAAAAAAATCGTAGGAGCGAATTTTGAGAAAATCGAAAAAAACTGAAAAAGTACATCAGTAAAATACTAGTACTCTTTGGCCAATTTTGATCAAAAGCTTATTTTCAAGCTCTAGGAGGGTGTCTAACTTGAATATAAAATTTCAACCTCATGGCTCAATTCCTTCATGCTTAAAATTGAACACAGACAGACCATGTCGCGAAAACTACTTTTTTGGATTCAGGGGATCTCGACATCGAATTTTTGACATGAATCCAATATTTCCTCTCCCTATATATTAACAGAAAGTAAAAAGTAAAGAACTTTTTTAAATTGCCTAAGACTTTTTTCGGGATGGATGCTGCGTAGCTGGACCACCTGCAGACAGCAGACATCCCAACCCGCCTGTCCGGAAATAGCCGTGCATGATCGATCCGGCCCGGCTTTATTAATTATGCTAATTGGCCCGGGAGGCACGCGAGCCAAATGGGTTCACCCGGCCAAGTAGCCTTAGGCTAATAATATCCAGAGAGCAACTCGCGGAAAAAAAAAATCAAAAATTATTATAGCTATGAATATTGGAACCATATTTATAAATATAATATAAAATAATAGAAGCAAGAAAATTTGATTGAGATTTGATAAATATTCCGTTCACTACTTTAATAAAAAGAAAGGCAAAATAAATAAAAAGTAAAAGTTCTATTCGAACAATCGAAAACGCCTGGTTTAACGGCAACCGGCAATATACTTAGGAGAAATGAACTTAGGGGAAATTTCAAATTTTTTTTCTGATTTCTTTTTACTTTCTCTTACCTATATGTATATGTTAATAAACTTATATATAGAGAGAGAAAAAGTATTGGATTCTTGTAAAAAATTTGATTTCGAGATTTTGATGGATATACACGTTTTGAGGTCCCTTGAATTCAAAAAAGTGGTTTTCGCGACATGGTCTGTCTGTCCGTATGTGTTAAGCTTGAAGTAATTGAGGTATGAGGTTGAAATTTTATATTTAAGTTAAGCACCCCCATGGGACGTGAAGCGAAGCTTTTAATCAAAATCGGCCAAAGAGTACTAGTACTTTACTGATGTACTTTTTCACTTTTTTTTCGATTTTCTCAAAATTCGCTCAAAGGATTTTTTTTTTTATTCAAAAATCAATTATTTTTTAGATGCTCTTTAAAATAAATATTCTCATTTTGTCATTGAAATCTTCTGAAGACCACTTTACTCTTGTACTCCATAGAAAAGATAGGAGAAATGGTGCCATGGTAAGAAAATATAAATATTTTCCCATGTTTATAAATCTGAATTCAAATGTTCCATACTGTCGGGAACTAAATATATGTAGACACAAAAAATCTGCTGTGACAAGCACAAAACACAACTTTCGATTACCGAAGGTAAGAGAAAGTTGTGTGCTGTGCGCCAGTCACACCATATTTTTTACTTACTCAAAAAATACATTTTTCAACATATGAATCACCTTCCCAAATCCTAACCTATTTAAAATAATGTTTAATATGGCAAATATATTTTGTGAGAATCTATATATAATAAGTGCGGAGTGTCCGTCTGTCTGTCGGTCGGGTCTGTCTGTCTGTCTGTCTGTTACGCTCTGTTTGACCAACTTCCCGTTGGTATTTTGAAACGAAATTTCGCAGTCTTATAGAGGACGTTATGGAGAGCCCCGGAAAAATACTCGGGTCCCGAAATTCCTATAACTTTTTGGGTTATTATTTCCTAAAGTTACGATTTCTCCCATAGGAAATGTATAGAGAAATATTTTTGTATTCTTTTCATTTGTGTATTCCATGAATGTAAACAAATCCTCAAGCAGGCACTGGATTGGAATAGTAATGATAATTTTCTTTTCATAATTAAGAAGAAAAGCGGCGGGGGTCCAGGGGTGCGTAGCCCCGCTGTCTGGCCGCCAGCCCGTTTCTCATTGTCAAGAAAAGGCGAGGGTCCGCCGCAGTCGAGCCCGAGCCAGCTGGCGGGGGTCCTGGGAGGCGTAGCCCCTCTGGCTAGACGCGAAGCCCGCCGAAGGCGGGCGGCGCGGCTAGTACTGTATAATTAAAGATATATTTATTATAGTTAGATAAACATGAGATTTAGAATATCGTTTGATCATCATGATATATTTCCAAGAAAGTCAAGAGGCGAGTTTTCATATACGTAATCTCTGTCTATAGCAAGTTAAATAAATGAATCGACGCACCCTATATGTATATATATATTTATTAATGGTCGGATGCTCCACCCCCACCCCCTATCTCCCAGCCGACATTTCCAGACTGACACACAAGTCCAGCAAAACGCACGTATATTAAACTGTACTTGATTGCAGAATGACTGATTACTTGGCTCGTTAAATGCAATCTGTGTGAGTCTGTGTGTATGTATGTTTGTATGTATGTGTGTGTGAGTGTGTGTTTATACACGGTGGGGTGAATATCGATTCAACTCTACTGGAATTTTAATTTATATTTCAGAACATTAGCTAGCCCTCGCTTCTCTCTCGTGTCTCCAAATGATATTTCAAATAATAAAGATATCATTTTTTTTTGAAAGATTCATATCATTATTTGTAACTATAAGTTGAGTCGATTTGTTTGGGAAATGCTCAAATAATTTATTTCCCATTCTTTTCAACTCTCTAACAAATAAAATATTTATTATATTCTTTTTATTTTAATAATAACATTTAGTTTTTGTCAAGTAAATATCTTTCTTCATGCCATTAAAATGTCATCTAAAAGAAAAATCTGGTGTGACCCTACGCACTTACCTTCGGTAATCGAAAGTTGTGTTCTGTGCTTGACACACCAGATTTTTCGTGACGACATATATTTAGTTTCCGACAGAATGGTACATTCGAATTTCAAGATGTAAAATTTATAAGTATGGAAAAATATTTATATTTTGTTACCATGGCAACCATTTCTCCTATCTTTTCTATGGAGTACAAGAGTAAAGTGGTCTTCAGAAGATTTCAATGACAAAATGAGAATCTTTTATTGAGAATCTAAAAAATAATTGAATAATTGAATTTAAAAAAAAATCGTTGGAGCAAATTTGGAGAAAATCGGAAAAAAACTGAAAAAGTGCATCAGTAAAGTACTAGTACTCTTTGGTCGATTTTGTTAAAAAGCTTCGTGTCACGTCCCATGGGGGTGCCTAACTTAAATATAAAATTTCAACCTCCTAGCTATTTTCGTTCTTGAGATATTTTGTTCACAGACACACACACACAGACAGACAGACCATGTCCCAAAAACCACTTTTTTGGATTCAGGGGACCTCAAAACGTGATGTATATCCATCAAAATCTCGACATCGAATTTTTGACATGAATCCAATACTTCTCTATATATTAACATATAATATATATAGAGGTAAGAGAAAGTAAAAATATCCGATAACTTTATTGAGCCCCAATCAAAAAATTTTAACTTATGAATCAAGCTCAAGTGATTCGGAAGAATTTTGAGAAATTCTGAGCCCAAGCATCCAATGCAAAGCCAATCTCTTTCAGAACAAGCACAGGTCACATCTTTTCATTACCGAACGTAAGAGAAAGTTCTATGCTGTGCGACCTGTCACACCAGATTTTTTTTTTAAAATTAATGCCTTGGATTATTTGACCAATAGCAGAGCAGCATTGATGTCACGTGACACTATTGTTTCGTTTGTTCGACACTAGTTGCCGGCGTCGCCACCTTCAGTATGAGCTCCACGGTCAGTGAAGAAGCTTCCAAAAAGAAATCCTCTCCGCTCCCGCCTGATTAACAAGCACCCAAGGATGCAATCTCGACAAATGATCCACGATGTCTTTTCTCCACGATTATTTCCATTTTAAAAACGCCGACCTCCAACCTTATCTTCACTTTCCTAGGTATTTATTTTCCTTTTTAATCCTTTTCATTTTTATTACATAATTGTAAAAAGACCGACTCTTATGAATAGAATGCAAATTATTTTATTATTAATTATTTTGAATATGCTTTTTCGTTTTATAAGTATTCTCATCTGTGTCCAAAATAAAAAAAATAATATCAAATTAAAAAGATAATTTAACATGAGTGTGAGTAAATAGATAATTTTATTGATCAAAATTGATGGAGATGATTCTTAGAAGCCTCTGCATATGAGAGTGTGGGGATAAGAGTAACTATGGTGTTTTCGTTCTCTTCTCGGTGCAAAAGTAGCGCTCTACTTTATCTCTTTCTCGGCCATTCATGTCTTGTTGGTTGAGTGTCGTTCGATTTGTTCATCTTCAGAGATTTATATTTGTTTTGTATTATTAGATTTATTTTTATTCGTTTTTACAAGTCTAGTTAATTTTATATTTTAAAAAATATTAGGTGAGATTTTTTAATTTATTATTCTTATTTTATTTTTAATGCCTAATTACATCTAAAAAAATTTCTATATTTTCTCCTAAATTTTTATGGATTCAAATAGGATTGAATTATATAAATTAAAAACCTATATTTATGATCCCATAAGTATATTATAATCAAATATTTTAATTTAGGAAATTTTAAATAATAACAGAAAACTTGTCCAGGGGCAGACGACCGCCAACATACGAACAGCTTTCGCTTCTACTTGCTCTTAAATAAATAAACACGAAGCGCTTTAGTAAAAACTAATCCAAATATAAATTTTAATTCAATCTCATTGTTTTCTTTACTAACATTTTTTTAGAATAATATAATTCAATATAACATTTTTCCACCATTCATTTTTTTTCCTTACAATATATTTTTAAAAGAGAGAGGGATTAAATGTCGAAAAAAAAAATATTCATTTCAATGGTAGAGAAATGAATGAAGAAGGGAGAATTATGAGCCCTAATATGAGGCAATAGGTAACCAGAGTGTCTGTGTGTCTGTCTGTTTTTGGTTGGGATAATGCCAAACAAGCTTGGCTGTCTGGCAATTAACCCACTTGGCTCTCTCTCTCTCTCTCTCTCAATTCACTAAAAAGGGCTCTTTTCTCTCTTTACTCCCTCATTTGTTATAATATTACCATATTTATTTCTTAATTATTTATTAGAAGTGAAATAAAGGGATTTTCCAATAAGAGGCTGCGAATCTTAATGGTGATGGAGTCAGAACCCCAGCCATAGATCTTCATCAATTGAGGTGTTCTGTGCTTGTCGCAAGATGTAAAATTTATAAACATGGGAAAATATTTAGGTCTATATTATGTTACCTTGGCAACGAATTCTCCTATCTTTCCTATGAAGTACAATAAGTGGTCCTCGGGCTTGGTGTATGGGGTTAGCGTGCTGGCCTTCTATACCAAGAGTCGCGGGTTTGACTCCCAACCAGTCCGATGTTTTTTTTTTTTAAACATTCACACTTTTTTCTCATTCACACTCACACAGACATTCACACTGTCTTTTCGGCAACTCGGGCCATTTAAGACATTTACGATAACTGTTATTGATTTAATATACATATATGGGGTCGAGGCATTCTTATTTAAGCCATTTGGTATCCAAATGGCTTAAATAAAATCTTCGGACTGCCTGGGGTCCGAACCCGCGACGTTTGGTATACGAGGTTAGCACGCTAACCTCTACACCAAGCCCCGAGGGCATCTTGACCTATGAAAATAGCAAAAATTTCAAACTCATTTATCATCATATGATTTTATTAAATAGAATACGTAGTAGAATTTAATGACAACTATGTCCAATCAAAGAGACTTAATCCTCTGCCACTAGAAAGGTTCACTGAAGATGGGTGAATGAACTTTACCCGAAACGTCTGTACATTTCAGTGGCGGATCCAGAGGTGTTTCTCGGGGAGGGAGGGGGGAGGTAATCTGGAGTGACTGGTCGCACAGCACACAATTTTTTCTTAATTTCGGTAATTTGAAGGCGCATTCTGTACTTGTTTGCCAGAATATAAATACAAATCAAATTTTTAAAATTTTACATTAAAAATACATTTTTTTTTTTAAAGTATTTTTTTCAAATCTCCCCCTTTACCCCCCCCCCCTTGTATCCGCCCTTGGTACGGTACATTTAAAGGGAATTGAGAGTGTTTTATTTTTGGCTGCCTTCATTTCTATATCCTTCCCCAATACTATCGATATATAGGCCTATATGTAAGAGAAAGTAAAAAGAGTTAATTAAATTTATTATACCAATCCGTTTACAAAAGTTTCCCCTCACCAGAAAATCCCAACAATTTGAAAAGAATTTTGATTAATAAATAAATATAAATTTATTTTATTGATTTAGCTACTACACATATTTCTCTCTCTTTCTTGCTTTGCGATAAAATTTAATCACTATTTTTGTTTTTATTGTACAAAGTTTTTGATATATCTTTTTTGACAAAAGCAAGCGACACGTTAGATTAAAGAGAAAAATAAGGAAAGAATTTCAAGGGGGACAAACAAAAAAAAAAAAAGGAAAATATCATCAGTTAAAAAAAAAAAATGTAATTGGAAGAAAATTTGTTAGAAAGTTTTATTAGAACCATCAATCTGGTCTTTCCTTCTCCCTCGATTGTCTTAAAAACAATATTTTTTTAAATATTAGGTGAGCTAAATTTCAATGCTATGGACAATTAAAAAATTTCTATTGAGAATTTGTTCTCTCATTGACACTTTCATTATAACTATAGCCCGGATTCCTATGCAATTGCATATTCTATTTGCTAACATGTACGTCCCGGAAAACCAATTTTCTATCCGAAACATGCCATCCTGCAACTAGGGTTCAAATTCGATATTGCATATTTCCGCATATATTTGGTGAATATTGCGTAAAGTTGCATATTAAAAAACTTTTTGAATATTTTTACATTTTTCGGTAAAAGTTTTATTTTATTTTAATTTTTTAAACGATTTTCAAAATTCGCTTAGGGAGCGTACAAGTATTACATAACGCAATTTGGGGGGGGGGGGAGGGGCGGGACTCGTACAACGTTACTATGCGTTACAAGGGGGAGGTCATAAATCTTCAAAAATTGCGTTACGTAATACTTGTACGCTCCCTTAAACGATTTTGATCAAAATTCACTCCAAAGATTTTGATTAAAATTCAAAAATTATTTTTTAGATGCTCTTTAAAATTTATATTCTCATTTTGCGCTTGAAATCTTATGAAGATCCCTTTACTCTTGAACCATAGGAAAGATAGGAGAAATGGTTGCTATGGTAACAAAATAGAAATATAATCTAGTGGGACAAACACAGAACACAACTTTCGATTACTGAAGGTATGAGGTGCGTTCACTCACACCAGATTTTTTTACATTAAATTTAGTTTTTTTATTGCGAGAGAAATTTTTTTTTTTCACTATTTCCTTCCAAAAATAAAACACAATTAGTTTTACATCAGAAGAAATCATGAATTACCTTTAATTAGAAGCCTTTTACTTTATATTTTTGTCATATAGTATATTATTTTATTTATTTATTTTATTTATTAAAGTCCATGTACATAGGGCTTATTTGCCCCTCTTAGTGTACAATGTTGATTGACATTTATTACATATTATAATATTTTTTGTGCATATTATTTGGCATATTTAGCGGTTTTTGCTGATTAAAAATCCGGGCTCTAATTATAAAATTTCGATACGGACTGATGATGAGATATTAAACATATCTCGAAACGTCTCCGGAGTCGGGAGAAGTTTTAATTAAAATTAAAAAAAAAAAAAAATACAAAAAATAAAGAAATAGTAGGTTAAAAAAATCTGATGTGATTGCTCGATGCTTTCTAAATGAAACTTTTGTTCTGTGCTTGTAACGCCAGATTTTTTTCACCTGGATTAGGATTTTATTTGTTTGCATTTTTTTACTTTTTTTAGTTTTAATTAAAACTACTGAACTCTAAATTAGTAATCTTGATATGTTTTATTATTAAATATTAAAGGCCTATTTGTTCTAGAGAACACAAAAGGTTGTTTTATTCTAAACCTATTTTTGATAATTAAGAAAACGACCATGTGACATCAAAATTAATTGTTGGGATATATTTTATCTATGACAGCTGTTAATAAAAAATTCCACTTCCTAGTCATAAATAAGAAAAAAAAAGATATAAATCTGAAATCTGGTTTATAAATAAAATGAATATTTATTCTTATGCAAGTTGCAGTAAGGAATGAAGAAAAAGAACAATTGCAGCTAGATATATTTCGTTTAATAAGGCACTTCAAGAAGACGTTTCGGTCATCTTCAGGCCTGAAAACTCCTCAAAAATAAAGAAAATATTAGACTCGAGGGTAATTAACTTAAGTATAAAATTTCAATCTCGTAGCTCAATTCCTTCATGCTTAAAATTGTTACACACAGTCGTCAGTCAGACTATTTTGCGGGACCCACCTTTTTGGACTCAAAACATGTATTTCCATCAAAATCTCAACATCGAATTTTTGATAAGAGAAAGTAAAATGTATAATTTTATCAAGAAAATGAATAATTTTTCATAAATAATTAAAGTTTTCATTTAAATAAATCCCCATCTACTATTCCAAATATTTTAATGGAAAACCGGAAGGGTGAGTTTCAGATTAAAAACGCCATTTATCGTTCAAAACGAAATTCATTTTTTCCCTTTTAATTTATTATTAGTAATTAAAAATGATTTTTTTTCTATTTAATATTGATGAAAGATGAAATATATTCAAGTAAAAGTTATCCGTTATGGTTTTAATGTTTTATTGAAAATTTAATATGCCATTTTAGATTGGATGATGGAATTATATCTTTAGGGAGGTCGGCTTTAATTAAAGTTATAGACTGACGTGTGACTGATTTAGGCAAGGAGACGGGGGGTGGGGGGGTAAGAGAACTTTTGCACACCTTAATTCTCTTTTCCCCTTTCTCTTTTCAGTTTCATTAAAAAGGGAAAGGCGACAAAATGGAAAAAGACGCCTCTGATTTCCTTCGTAAAGGATTATAAAAAGGTTCCGACAGTTGACTAAAGAGGGAGGGTTCAGGCAAGAAACCAAAGGGCGACTCTCTTTCTCCCCCTTCCATCCCTTTTTTTATAAGTTAAAATAATAATTTGACGAATTCCATTCATTTTTGATTATCACTCCAAAAACTTTACTTAATAAATTATTTAAAAATTTCTTTCATTTTTTTTCTTTCTTGTTTTGATTAACGGGCTTCAGGAGGACACATTGCGTCTTTAGTCCAAAATTAGTGAGGCATTTTATTGTAATTTTATCCGATGTTTTTTTATATAAACATTTTACATAATAGAATACTTTATATTTTTTTTTATATTTATAGAAAATGCAAAAAAAATCTGGTGTGTCTGGTCGAACAGCAGTCAACTTTCTCTTACCTTCGGTAATCGAAAGTTGTGTGCTATGCTTGTCACACCAGATTTTTTTGGGTCGACATATATTTAGTTTCCGTTAGTACCGTACATTCGATTTTCAAGATTTATTTAAGTAAAAAACTTCATGTATATTCATTTTTGTGGTATAGATAAGCAAGTATTAATAATTACTTTCTCTTACATCTATATACAGTATGTTTTTAGAAAGAGAAAGTATTGAATTCATGTCAAAAATTGGATGTCGAGATTTTGATGGAAATACACGTTCTGAGGTCCCCTGAATCCAAAAAAGTGGTTTTCGCGACATGGTCTGTCTGTGTGTCTGTGTTCAATTTTAAGCATGAAGGAATTGAGCTACGAGGTTGAAATTTTATATTTAAGTTAGGCACCCTCCTGGTGCGTGAAAATAAGCTTTTAATCAAAATCGGCCAAAAAGTATTAATACTTTACTGATGTATTTTTTTCACTTTTTTCGATTGTCCGATTTTGATTAAAATTCAAAAATCAATTATTTTTTAGATGCTCTTTAAAATGTATATTTTCATTTTGCCATTGAAATCTTCTTTTTTTAATTTTTTTTTTTAAACATTCACTTTCTCATTCACACTCACACTCCACACACATTCACACAGTCTTTCGGCATTTAAGACTTTGACGATAACCGTTATGAAATATATTATTATTTGGGGTCAGGATTTTATTTAAGCCATTTGGTATCCAAATGCCTTAAATAAAATTATCGGACTACCTGGGGTCCGAACCCGCGACGTTCGTATAGAAGGTAGACACGCTACCAACTACTCCAAGCCCCGTGGGCTGAAATCTTCTTAAGACTACTTTACTCTAAAAGATAGGAGAAATGGTTGCCATGGTAATAAAATATAAATATTTTCCCATACTTATAAATTTTACATCTTTGGATACCAAATGACTTAAATAGAAATGCCGGACACCCAATAGATATATTAATAATTAACGGTTATCGTCTTAAATGGCCTGAGTTGGCGAAAAGACTGTGTGAATGTGATTGTGAATGAGAAAAAAGTGTGAATGTTTAAAAAAAAAAAAATTTACATCTGAATTCAAATGTTCCGTACTGTCGGGAACTAAATATATGTCGATACAAAAAATCTGGTGTGACAAGCACAGAACACAACTTTCGATTACCGAAGGTAAGAGAAAGTTGTGTGCTGTGCGCCAGTCACACCAGACTTTTTTTTATTAATGACTTTTTCGCAAACGAAGGCCATTTACACTCCGTCTCTATACCAACATGCTAACCACCACAAGAAGGCCCGAGGGCCTATTTTCTATTTACCGTAGTAACGTTCTACTTGACAAGTGAGAAATCCATAGGAACATAAACGAAAAACAAAAGAGTTAAAATCTTAAGTTAATTAACTTTTTTTCCTCTCTTAAATATGAATTTTGCGTAGAAGTTTCACTTCTGTTGTATATATTACCCAAACATGGATTTCATTTTTTTTTTTTTTTTTAATTGCTGATTAAATCAAACTTTATAATTTATACTAGCACCAGTGGAAAACAAATACAAAAGAATTATTAATGCTTTGTTTTTAAGTAAATATTAGAAAACGAAACTAGCGAGTTTGCATTTAAATAATATTAGAGATATAGCATATAACCCAACATACTACATAAATAAACATATTCAAATTTATGCTTTTATGACACGTCTAAGCCGCTAACAAATTCGTGAAAAACCCTCTCTCTAAACGGATGCTTTTATTAATAAACATATTATCTCGTTTGCCCCCTGTATGGTTTGGTACGAATTAAACTCAAATAGGAGAGATGAGTTTGGATTTAATGAAAAATAAATAAACGAAGAGATATTTTATATAGAATTAGAATTATTCTCAACTCTATAGAGGTCAGGTACTGGACTGTAGAAATCCGCGCCTGCCTTGTCGAGATTTTGATGGATATACACGTTTTGAGGTCCCCTGAATCCAAAAAAGTGGTTTTCGCGACATGATCTGTCTGTGTGTCTGTGTGTCTGTCTGTGAACAAAATATCTCAAGAACGAAAAGAGCTAGGAGGTTGAAATTTTATATTTAAGTTAGGCACCCCCCTGGGACGTGACACGAAGCTTTTGAACAAAATCGACCAAAGAGTACTAGTACTTTACTGATGCACTTTTTTCAGTTTTTTTTTTCGATTTTCTCTAAATTCGCACCAACGATTTTTTTTAAATTCATAAATCAACTATTTTTTAGATGCTCTTTAAAATGTATATTCTCATTTTGCCATTGAAATCTTCTGAAGACCACTTTACTCTTGTACTCCATAGGAAAGATAGGATAAAAGGTTGCCATGGTAACAAAATATAAATATTTTCTATATAAATTTTACATCTTGAAAATCGAATGTACCGTACTTAATTAAATATATCTCGACACAAAAAAGTCTGGTGTGACAAGCACAGAACACGACTTTCGATTACCGAAGGTAAGAGAAAGTTGTGTGCTGTACGACCAGACACACCAGAATTTTTTCGATATCGATTATTATTAAATATGATTTTTATCTTCTCTCTCTGCTTTTATAGTTGCGAAGAGCGGGGTCGGTACATCTAATCATCCCTATTTACTCACTCTTATTGGACCCTGTTACGCATTAGTGTGTCAAGGGTCAGCTACCGAATTTTGAGAAAATTAACATTAAAGTTTTCATTGTTTTCATTGGATTATATATAATTTTTTTTTTTTGTCAATTGTGCAAGTAACATTAAATATAAATTTAACAAGACATGTGAGTGTTTTTTATTGATGAGGCCAAACATCCCATGGCTCCCGGGAATCGAACCCAGGATCTCCGCCTTTCCGAGGCATAGGCGTGCTATCCATTGCACCAGGCCACCGGACCCTCGACCTGCAAAAATTTTTCTTTAAAGTTTTTCACGTTTTCGTTACTACACCTAGTTAGTGACTTGCAAGACTAACTGCATATAAGGGGAAGTGAGTTTTATTGGTGCAGGTCGAGGGTCCGGTGGCCTGGTGCAATGGATAGCACGCCTATGCCCCGGAAAGGCGGAGATCCTGGGTTCGATTCCCGGGGGCCATGGGATGTTTGGCCTCACCAATAAAAAAACACTCACAGTCATGTTAAATATATCTATGACTAGTTAAGTCCGAATCGAGGTATTTTGAATACTATTATCTTATTCAAATATATAGATCTCGAAAAATATTTAGCTATTAAATATAAATTTTTTTAGGACATATTTCATAAAAAATACTATTAATTATAGCATTTGAAACAACCCAGATAACACAGTACGTCTTATGTACGTACATAAGACTTACTGTGCTATCTGGGAATATTCCTTGCTTAAAACTCAATTTTTAATTTTTTTTTTGGCGCTTGACACACTAATGCATAACAGGGTCCAATTAACAGAGTCGTCTCTTTTATCTGTTTATTGTAAAATTGATCTTTCCTTTATTAATTAAGAGAGATCAAAAAATGTCCCCTGCAATATTTGCTCATAGGCAACACAAGAAGCATGGCTGTTAGTTGGTTGCAATTTTAAGGCAATACTGTCGGAAACTAAATATATGTCGACACGAAAAAATCTGGCGTGACAAGCACAGAACACAACTTTCGATACCAAAGGTAAAAGAAAGTTGTGTGCTCTGCGACTAGTTACACCAGATTTTTATCACATGAATTCGAAAACAAATATTTTGGGTACTCCAATTAGAAAAAAAAAATTGTTAAATTAATTTTTCGCTGATTTTGACAGGCTTAATTGTGAGTCCAGCACTAAAATGGCAATTGTTTGTTTATAAGGTATAAATCAAAGGAGGAAGGGCGAGATGTTGATTGATTTATGCTTCCAAAAGAGAGAATAGGTTCATTGATAGGATGCTGCTCATACTGATAATGATGACTCAATATTTATTTATTTATTTTATTTATTGTCATTCCCCATTGGGATGGAAGGGAGGTCTATTTCTGGTCATTTCCCCTTTCTCTATGAATAGCTATTGTTGTTCTTCTTCTTGTTCTATTTCATTCATATCTTGTATATAATAAACTCTCTCTCTCCGACTCACTCACTCACTCACCCACGCAGGCATTGTGCCAATCTCCGATTGATGGCTTGTTCTATTATATATCACCTCTTTGAAAGAATTTTCCAACAACGGGGAGAGCTTAACTAATGGGTCAGGGGATATTATAACCAGGATAGGAATTAATATTTATATTCAATGGGATTTAACAAAAATTTGTTGTTGTTTTTTTTAGTAGAGTTTGCAGTCAGATAAGCCGTAATAAAAAAAAAATTCTTTTTTTCGGGACGTTTTGGTTTTGTTTACTTTACATCATCAGCAATACAAAGAATTTTCCTTTTCAAAAAACATGTTCAATTGTGTTATACGTTACATTTCTGTTATGGATTATGGATCTGCAAGTTAACATCTTAATATTAGTACGTTTTATAACAAAATTGTAATAATTTCTTGAACGTGGAAGTGACTGTGATTGATATAATCGAACAATGGCACGAGGTGCCAGGCAGGAAAGAGTGTCTTTAAATCAATGAAATTCCCAAAACTTCGTGACGTTTCGGTTCAATTTTTGGGAGTTTTAGAGACACTCGACTCCTTTCTGGCTAAATCAATGAAACTCCTAAAAATTTTACCGAAACGTCGCGAGTTTCATTCATTTAGAGACACTTCTTCCTGGCTGCCACCTCCGGCCGTTGTTCAAAATAATAATAATAATAATAATAACATACCTGTCATGACTAAAACAATCTATTATATTAATGATTAAAAACTAGATTTGTACGAGAAATTGATATATCTATCTGGAAGTTTACTCTTAAACTGAAAGTCAGAGAACGGATTCGACAAAGTGTGGGAAAATGGTGCAAGTATCATCCCGATTAGAAAACTACTTTCGCTTACTGCGGCCTCCCCCCCCCCCCCCCGCCGCCAGAAGGCTCCCTGGCCCAAGAAAAATTGAGAAAATATGGAGCTTTCCAGGCCCCCCAGAAGATACCTGGTCCCATGGCCCCTAGCCAAATTCTCTAGTTACGCCCGTGGTCTCAGCAGGGCTCGGGTTCAAATCCAGCTTGCCGCAAATAATTCAATCATTTGTCGAAGTCTCTTCATAGGGTATGGAAGTGGGCGATCTCACCCCACAGGCACAAAAGGCCCAATTTGGTGTGGCTTGAGTGCTTTAAAAATGAGGATTACTGCCTCATAAAATCCATCCATACCAGTTTACTTAATAGATATAGGAAGAAAGAAAAAGAGAAAAAAAATAGACCAACATAATTCAGTTGATCAAGAGCGACGTTTCGGTCTTAGGTGACTCTTTATTTATATCAATCAATCAAATATCAAGGAAAAGTGTAGTCGTATAGTTTTTATGCAAATTTCAGAACATAGCATGTTTTGAAAGTATTAAGGTTTTCTAATTGAGATGATACACCTCGTAGAATCCGTTCTCTGACTTTTTTTCGCTGGTGTTTTGGTGAACACCCTGTTTGAATATGTAATATTTCTTATACTGTATTTTTAAAGAGAGGGGCATTAAACCCACAAAGAAGCTTTGAATACTAAAAATAAATGCCAAAAAAAATATTAACATTTCCTTATTTATTAACGGTATAAATAAATACTAATTATCATATATTAATAAAAGTTGGGAAATTATCCTGAGCAAAGGATATATTTATATATCTAATTTTTTGCTTGACCTAGTTGCTTCCCTCTTTTTTTTTTAAGAATTTATATGATTCATCATTTTTATTTATTTTTTTGAATGAAAAGAACTGGAGAATAAATAAATTTTTATCTTAAATTTAAATTTATTTTATTTGGTTTGATTTTGGATACCAAAAAAGTAAATATGGAGAGATAAAGAGTCTGAATGAGGAGAGACTATAATGTTTGAAAATTATTCATTTCAGATCATCTTCAAAGTTAAGCTATACAAGCTACAATTAGATGTTCTGGATGTGCCATTTTAGTTATCTTTTGCGGCTGGTAAATAAGAAATTTTTTCTGATTTTCCTTCATAATTGTTCATTATGTCTGTTTGCATTTTATGCATCCATTCAAAAAAAAACAATTTAAAGTGTTCGCCAGGGTTCATAATAATAGTTAATCAATTTTCAAGTCTTCGATATTCTCTAGATCAGAGTTTCCCAATCTTTAGAAGTTCACGGCACCCCTACGGATCGTTGGGAATAACATTGCACAGCAGAGGGGGGGGGGGTAAAAAATTAAGTTTTATATGTAAATTTATGATGATGGAGTCATGAAAAAAACAAGACGAATGCAGCCAAATATTCTTTTATTTTAATTCTCACCCTCACGGCTGACGTTTCGGTCCGAGGTCTAGGCCATCTTCAGAGCTGCATACATATACAATGAGAAAAGCATATATTAATTAGGCCTATTATTAATATTTAGCTGCATTCGTCTTGTTTTTTTCATGACTCCATCTCAGGGCCGGAACTAGGAGATTTTTTAGGGGGGGGCGAAATTTAATTTGCCGCTTCCTCCTTAAAATTTTTTATACAAATTTAATATCATTTTACCATACATTTTTTAAGTAAATCTTTCTTTAATTGCCGCCCCCTGATATCTGCCGCCCGGGGCATATGCACCCACTGCACTCCCCTAGATCCGGCCCTGCTCCATCTTTATGAAAATGTATTGAAATATTATATAATAAGTAACGTACATCATAACATCATACAGTAAACTTTACTACAGTCACTGAGTAAGAATACATCAATAGTTTTGTTATCTTAAGTATAGGATAATATTTTTGGTTTATCTCAATATCCCACGGCACCCCTTAAACAATCACGCGAGTGCCGGGGCACACTACTCTAGATAGTATGTTGGAAGGAGGGGAACACTTTGCCTGAATTTGTCGTTGCCTTCGCTCTCAAAATTTTTTCATTTTGAAATACTTTTTATAAAAAATTATTTATTATGTAAACGTGATAAATATATTATTTTGAGCTCCTTTTTTCCGCCCTCTTTTGTTGTTGATCTTCTCTCACTCCTGCCTAAGAAGGGATAGTGTGAACGGGATAGTAAGTAGCGGACAGTAAAGACCTCTTCATTAGGGCCCGACCCAAACAAGATTTTCAAACCGAAACCGAATTTCGGACTCAATCTTAGTTTCGGCCGAAACCGAAATTTGTATTTTCTATACGAAATTCATATCATTTTACCTGGAACAGAAAGCCAGCAAAGAACAAAAACTTTATTTAAATATTTGTTGATTGTTTTGAAACGCGTCGCTCCCATCTTCTTGCGGACGATAAATTGTTAATGTTTAGTTTTTGCTCTTGTTGGTTGCCTTCATATACCTGTTCCTGATAACT
>JAKCPI010022766.1:0-15254 GCA_023213315.1 Euborellia annulipes
CATGTTTATTTATGAAAACAAACTACTAGTAAAAAAAATAAAAACAATACTTTCTCTCTTTATATTTCAATATAGGTAAGAGAAAAAAATTTTTTTGAAGTCAAGCAAAAGACGTTGTCACGTTAAAAAGCCACCGGCTGTGTAGAAGACACAGCCAACACCTATTTTTATCAAGTTCCGCCAGTAAAAAAGTAAAAAGGCGATAATTTTATGATAAAATACAGAAACTCGATTTCCCAAAAGGCGTAAACAACACCTTTGAATTATACTTGTCAGTTCAAAAGCATTGAATAAACACTTAAATGCATTTCCCTTTGTTAACATCATCATTCAAAAGCATTCGCTTTTTTTTTTATTTAATATTTTTTACCAATATATAAATTATTAAAATATTTATAAACTTTTTTTTTCTCTTTTGATGATATTAAATAAAAAATTTTTTTAATCTAAAAGTTAATAAGTTTTTCTCTCCGGAGAATTAATTAAAAAAAAAAAAAGTTTTCGGTCAGAGAGAGAGAGAGAGGGAGAGGGAAGGGGGAGAGAAAAAATAATTCTCAAGTCGAAATGTAATAAAGATCTTTAGAAAAGTTGAACAGAGGAAGAAAGAAAGAATCAAGTGGTGGTGAGCCTTAGATAAGGAGGTATAAAGAAGGAAGGACCAGAGGGGGGAGGGGGGTGATGTGCTTTTGCTTCATTTATTATGGAGCCTCCTGTCTGGAAACGACACTCGAAAGGAAATCTAATCAAAATACTCTTGATCTTTATTCCACTCAAATACTTAACATTCATTTCCAAATGAAAAATAATTCCCCTGTAGCTACTATTAATAGTTAAATCCGTACCACCGAATAAGTTGGTATAATAATTGAGATTAACTATTTTTTTTGTTAAATAGCATCTGCCAATGCTACCTGAGATTTTCCTCGAAATAAAAAGCTCGGCACTTCTTTATCGGATTGAAAATTTATACAAAATTTTCATTTCCATAAGGGAGCAGGAGCGAAGCTGTTATGCATGTTTTTGCCGATAAGATGGCGTTATGTGTCTTTAAAAGTAAGAAAAAAAAAACAACCTAATATGAATATTTGCCAAGAGATGTCAGAATGGTAGCTAATAATTTAACGCATTTGGTTGATTTTCATTGATCTTTTAACAATGAATACTTTATGAATGTTATTATATATTATTTATCATTTATAAAAGCATAAAAATATCAAGGTATTTAAAATACAAAGGTTGGCCAGAAACTAGTAAACAAACAATTTTCCGGTCACAGTTTTTGATTGGTCCACGTCATGAAGCTCCTCCTTGCTTGTATTTTTCCATGTGGCAGCGATGTTGACTGCTTATAACCTAGTTCACATTCATTTAGTTTAATTTGGAAATTGTATAGTTTCTGACTAAACTAATTTAGACCCTGGTATTTACACTGTTTTAATAATAATATGCCGTGTATAAATGTTTATAAATTGTTTGTTTCCAACCCTTTTTTATAAAGGGAGGAGCTCCATGACGTCACTCTCTTGGAATGGAAAAATGTAAACAAACCGAGTTTGATCCCTCCTGAAAAATATATAAATATAGGCCAGATATAGGCTAATAGGGGATCGGCTGTTAGACTAGCCTGCCATCTTTTGCAGAAGTGCTTAACTATTTGACAGTTAATTTTTAAATAGATCATTTAAACTTAAATTAAATTTGTCTTAATTAATATGTGATTAATAATAATAATAAATTCATTTTTAAATTAAAAAAAAAAATTTTAAATTATTGTAACAATTTGTTTTCCCATAAACTTTGAATAAGTCATTAAAAAAATTATAACTTTCTATCCCAATAATAATCCCTTACGCATTTAATTCATTAAAAAAAACCGCATTGAAAAATTCCTTATAACTAATAGTCTAGGAATTGGGTATAGGAGACTTTGCAGTCAATAAAAACTTTTATTTAATTGTTAACCGTCGACGTTTCGGTCCCAAATCACGCCCTTCCTCAGGACGAAAGTCTAGTCTAGTCTAGTTTTTTTAAGTACGTTTAGACGGCCACTCCCCCATAATGCTAACAAAGTTATATGAAACTTTTTTCTTACTTTTGACCGGTAAAATACAGTATTAAAAAAAAGCAAATAGGAATTAAATCATGCCGTTAAATTTTTATTAACATTTGATTGACGTTACGGCGAGAAATTATTTTTTACCCGTTTAACCGAAACAATAAACATTAAACGGTCAACAGTTAAAAAACAAATTAACCAATAACAGAATATTTTGAACCGTTTAATCAGTTAATTGGTAATTAATTCAGTCTTAATTAATGTTGCTATTTTGAAAACTTGCAGCCAGGCCTCCAAAATTTTTCGGTTTTTGTTACGGTTCCTGTAGCCGCAACTGTAGCAAACAGCCTATGTAGTCAGAAAGAAATATTCATTGAGACTGGATTAAAATGATATTGCATACATATCTTCATACACACTAATATATATATAATTATATAGAATTCTACTTATTTAAGGGTTTTGACGACCCTTAGTTCTGTACTCGGCGTATACTTTTATCCATTTTAATATATAAGTATATATGAAAAAATTTTACATTTTGAGAATGTGGTTAATCTAAAAAAAAAAAAAAAAAAAAATACTTTGAAACCAAAAATGCTAATTAAGTAGGATAAATGCACAAGTATTGGATAATAATTCAGTTGTTTGCTTTCAAGTAAAGGGAGGGAGGAATTAAAAAGTCTTTTCAAGTTCATTAATTTTAAGAGTATTGCGATTGGCTAAGAGATTAACAGAAAAGTGATATGTAATTGATAAAATATTATTAATAACATCAATTAGTTTTTTCAGCATCGGAGGCTATTTAAAACAAAACGATCCTATTTATTTTAATTGTTTGTAGCCAAGCAAATGATCCACATAACATGAGAGCCGCGCGCTTCGCTTTCCATACTTGCTTGACTGAGAAGATGGTTGCCTAACCGCCAGGCGTTCTTAGGGAAATAATTAGAACGCAACTCATGGAACAGATCCCTTTTAAATAATAACACAAAATTTCAATAAAAACAAAGCAAAATATATGCAAAATTTCTAAAAGTAATAAATTTAAAAATAATTTCTTGGAAATAAATGAAGAAAAATTCCCCTCCGACCCAAATATGATGACTAGGTAGAGCTTTGCTTGAAGAGCTCGTGTTGGGGCCCCCCCAAAACCCCCTCCCCCCCTACAAATGACACCTCTGTTTAACATTAGTTTTGATAAGGAATGTTCTGTCACTGCATATTTTTTATGTCGACTTTTTTTAACATAAAATTTATAATTTATCGTAATATGAAAATTTAAATAAAATTCCAGTTGATGGAATAATTCCAAAAATTGATACAAATCTAGCAAGAACCAACCATCAATCTAACTGGTAGCTTGTTTTAAATGGACCCTGTTACGCATTAGTGTGTCAAGCGCCAAAAAAAATTAAAAATTGAGATAAGCACGGAATATTGTTTCAAATGCTATAATTAATAGTATTTTTTATGAAATATGTCCTAAAAAATTTACATTTAATGTTACTTGCACAATTGACAAAAAAAATTATATAGAATCCAATCAAAACAAAAAACTTTAATGTTAATTTTCTCAAAGCTCGGTAGCTGGCGCTTGACACACTATTGCGTAACAGGGTCCAAATAATCCTATTTACAGTTCCATTTCATATTATGATAAATAACATTATTTTAAAATTTTCCGATCCCAAAGATTTGACGTGCGGCGTTTAATCCCACCATTTTTTTTTTTTTTTTTTTTTTTTAAATATATAAATGACAAATCGCTATCAACAAGAGGTGGTATGTTTTTTGATGTCTCGGTGGTGTAAGGGGAAAGAGAAAGTTGTTTTGGCAGGCAGATATGTGATGGGTTGTTTTGGCATGCAAAGGGCGTGGGTGAGGTGCAAGCAGCAAGGCAAACCCTGAGCAAACAGCTCGATTGGTATTCATAGACGTAAAGAAGAAGGGCTGCACTGCCAAACTCCTCTCCTTGTCTGCATGTCCAACGCACACACACACACACTCACCTTTATAGATCCGACTATCCCTTATAAGTAGATATCAATTTTTTTCCTTTTTACACACGAAAAAATATAAATATATTCTAACTTTTCTGAAATGTAATTTTTTTTTTTTTTTATTGACATCTGCTTTTCTATAGAAAGAGATACACAGATGCACACACTAGCATTTAGAAATTAATTAATATGTGAGAAATAATTCGAGCTATTTATTTTTAGGAATTTAAAAGACCAATGCGATTAAAATTTTTAAAATTATATTTATGGGTTCTAGAGTAAATTAATTGAATTCTCAATAGGTGTTAATTTGTATGGATTTGATTTACGAAAATGTTTCTAGATAGAGAATTATAAACTTCAATCAATATAGGCTAATGAAAAAAATAAAAAGATAGATGGCGAAATAGACCTTAATTATTAATCTTAAACCCCCTCCCCTCCTCTCTAAGCTATAGACAAATGTCAATATTGATAGTTTTAAAGCCACGGGCGCGGATTCGGGTCTTAAGCAATCTGATGAATATTTATTTAAATCATTTGGATACCAAATAATATAAATAAAGTGAGGTGGATAGCTGAGTAGATCTTGTAGTAAGGAAGAAAGAAAAGAGCGATTGAAGCTAAGTTTATTTCGTTTATTTAGCGCTTCAAGCCGACGTTTCGGTCAGATATACGACCATCATCAGGGCTGAAGCGTGTCAACAAAATTCCTCAAAATGTCAAATGGCACAATTGTGTAAAATTGTGTAAAATGGCAAAATATATTTTACACAATTGTGCCATTCGACATTTTGAGGAATTTTGTTGACACGCTTCAGCCCTGATGATGGTCGTATATCTGACCGAAACGTCGGCTTGAAGCGCTAAATAAACGAAATAAACTTAGCTGCAAACGCTCTTTTCTTTCTTCCTTACTATAATATAAATAAATGTGCCTGGACCCCCTAATATATCGGATCTGAAAACAATGTTTATCGTTAAAATCTATATGGCCGAAAAGACTTTAAAAAAATAATCTTAAAATGCTCGGAGCTTAATTCAGGTATTCGAATTTGCCGTTAAACCAAATTCCTCCTCTGCTGATCTTTTTTTAATTAATATAAAGTCTAAAAAATGTCGCGAATTTTTTTGTTAATCTTACTAACATTATTATTTAGTTATAATTAAACAAAAAAAAAAGGAATTTTATATCATAATCAGGTCTATTCTCTAAAAACAGACTAAAATTTAAGCAAAAATGGGTGTTAAAAAGTAATGTAAAAAAACAATCAGCGTTATATAAAAATGCTATTCAAGATCATTTCCTTGCCTCAAATAGCTATTCTGTAAACAAAAACTTTAAAGCCAAAGCGTTAACATTTAGTAAATAGTGTTAAAGATTAATGCCATGTCTAGGGGGTGCCTTTAATATTTTAACGTCGTGTTTAAAATAAAAATGGCGTCCTTAACCTAAAAAGTAAGGTTATGATTTTGATATTTAAAAAGCCACGCTGTTAAAACTTTGTAGAGAAAAGTAGATTTATAACTGGATAAAAGTTGTTAATGAGATACCAGGATGAAGTAAGAAAAGCAGCTAGTATTTATTGCTATTAAATATACAAATTAAACACTAGGTTATTTGTTTCAAAGGTTTTATTAATTAAAAAATTAACACTTGATACGTATTTCGACAATTCCTTGTCATCATCAGAAGTGATTACATTCTAATACATGAAAATCATTCATTCATCCATTTCATGTATTAGAATGTAATCACTTCTGATGATGACAAGGAATTGTCGAAATACGTATCAAGTGTTAATTTTTTAATTAATAAAACCTTTGAAACAAATTACCTAGTGTTTAATTTGTATATTTAATTTTAATTTACAAAATGTTTCAACGAGAACCAACGGTCGAAAGTTTAAATCTTAGTATTTATTGCATTTATTTAATACCCGTTAGTCTAACGTTTCGGTCTCGGTCGAGACCATCCTCAGAGCTTATGTTAAAACTTTGTTTAGAGAATAGCATTTTTTAACGCTGATTGTTTTTATATTACTTTTTAACACCCATTTGTTTATTTTAAATTTTAACGTCTGATTTTTGAGAATAGACCCGGATATGAGGCAATTTTTAAAAAATATAACTATAAAATTAATTGTTGATCGCATACTATACGAATAGTAGAGTTGATTATAATACACTTTTTAATTGTGAAATAGGCGTAACTAATTTAATCGATCGATCACATATGTCTCCTTAATTGAGATGATTTCATTATACCTACATGAAGTCCTACGTCATCACCCCTCGTTGTGCTGGTGAAGATCCATTTGTCACACAGGTATGCACTTTAGGTTGTTATCAAGTGGCACACGTCCTGCGTTATGCAAAACACTTCCTCGGGGATGTTTTTTTTCTTTTTTCTCTCCCCCCTTGATTCAAAAACGTGTAGAAAGAAACCAGGAGACTGCTGCATATTCCCGGCTGCACACACACACACACACACACACACACGCTCGGACCAGGTGCCAGCCTCGGCGATTCCACTTTTTTACGTATTTTTTTTCCAGCGTTTCACCCCCAAAAAAAAGTGCTCGAGCGATTTTTTGTCTGTCGGGTGGCACGCGATCCTCCTCACTCACTCCGATCACAGGGGGGGAGTTGAGTTGAGTTACGGAGCGCCCCTTTTATATTTAAAAAAGAACCCAAGGGCACATACACACACAGAGTGAAAGAGAACACACGAATATTTTTTTTACACAAAATACGGGGGTTTGAGTTAAAAAAAAAAAAAACTAGTGGAAACCGATTCATCTCGCATATCTCGAAATATAAAAGCAAAAATTAGCGAAACAAACGGCAAAAGGGGAATATAAAACGGGGGGAGGGATTTTGTGCAGCCGGTTCTCTCAGATCAGATGATGATAAGAGAGAGTAGAAGGCTACTGTGTATATCGACTGACAACATCATTTTCAGATAATCTTAGTTTTGTGGTCCAGATAGAGGGATGTGATATAAAAAGAGAGTCAATTGAGAAAGGAAATTAGACACTTGAAAAATTATTCAGGCAAATAGCTCTTTCCTCTACACATTAACGGTTAACTAGTAATATAAATGATTCACGAAAAAACATTTTTAATCTTGACCAGAAGGAATTAAAATAATCTGGTGTGACTGGTCGCACAGCACACAACTTTCTCTTACTTTCGGTAATCGAAAGTTGTGTACTGTGCTTGTCACACCAGATTTTTTGTGTCGACATGTATTTAGTTTCCGACAGATATATTTTAAAATTCAAGATGTACAATTTATAAGTATGGGAAAACATTTATATTTTGTTACCATGGCAACCATTCCTATGAAGTACAGGAGTAAAGTGGTCTTCAGAAGATTTCAATGGCAAAATGAGAATATACATTTTAAAGAGCATCTAAAACATAATTGATTTATGAATTTAAAAAAAAATCGTTGCAGCGAATTTTGAGAAAATCGGAAAGAAAACTGAAAAAGTACATCAGTAAAGTACTAGTACTCTTTGGCCGATTTTGATTAAAAGCTTATTTTCACGCCCTAGGAGGGTGCTTAACTTAAATATAAAATTTTAACCTCCTTGCTCAATTCCTTCATGCTTAAAATTGAACACACACAGACACACACACATACAGACAGACCATGTCGCGAAAACCACTTTTTTGGATTCAGGGGACCTCAAAACGTGAAGATCCATCAAAATCTCGACATCGAATTTTTGACATGAATCCAATACTTTCTCTCTCTATATATTAACATATATATAGAGGTAAGAGAAAGTAAAAAATTTTAGCTAGTATAAAATTTTGAAACGGTTAAAATGGCAGGAAGCCGTTCTGGGGCATTTTTTTGACATCCACAATAAATTATAAAATTTATGAGATTTTTCTTTGAACCCACAAAAAATTGCATTGGTGACAGCGAGTTTGATATGCTTGAGGTACTCTCCAAAGGGCACACAGGGACATTTCCCTACTTTTATATAATATTCAAGCGCATTTTCTTTCACTATTTAATGATTATTTCTAGTGATAGAAATGAACTTTCACTGAGGCCATTCATTTGTCTTTTATAAATTTATTTTATTATTTTATAAATAAAATACAGGTTTCGATGGCTACCGCGCGTTTTTGGGTGGCTTTTCGGGGATCCGATTTTCAGCACCGTTTGGCGTTGCTTAACAATATTGATCTTGGTGGCTGTTCCTCAATCTTCTTGCAAGTCCCGCCGACTTCACAATTGTTATTATTAAATATACTCAAGTAATAAAAGACATTTTTGCCATTAATTGTGGTTTATTTTAGTTAGTAATTAATAATCCAAATTAACTACAAAACCTATTGTTGAATACTAACTGAAAAATAATAAACCACGCTTAATGCTAAAAAGGTTTAATAGACATATTATTTTGGGAATTATTCAGAAGCGAAAGGGGTGGTTTCTGAAATTTTATAAATTTTAATTGCCCGAAGGCTCTTATTGAAACATTTTGTAAATTTATAAGTGTATATATACAATAAATAATACACTAGGTTGTATGTTACCATATCAGGTACTAATTTTTATCTAATTATCAAATTCAAACACATTTCAAAATTCTGTCTGTTCGGCAACTTAGGGACAATATTAAGCTTTCACGATAACCGTTATTTAATAATGTGTATTTATTTGCGCTTGGTATTTTATAAAAGCAATTTGAAAATGGCTTTATTGGAAATTATCTAAGTTTGAACCAAGAAAGTTTCCTTTAAAATATATAACCTTTACTTCAAACACAACGAGATAATCACTAATTAGAAATTAACATATGTGTAGGACTTACTATCTGTCCCTCACTGTACAATCAGGTCAAGTGTTAATTTATAAGTAAATATCTTGAAACATATAACCTAGTGCATTATTTTTAATTTCCTTTAAATTTTGGCTAGTCCGGTTACACATTTTTTTTTCATTTATCTTGATGACTCATCAAGCTACCGCAATTTTTGTTTATTTCCACACATATAGGCCTAGAGAAGATTGATTTAGACCTAAATACCTGTCATATTAAATGGATTTATTTTTTTAATTCAATACGATTATTCAAGAACAAACATACAAATCTACATTCCATAATGTCTCTCTTCACCCTCTTTAACCTAATCTTCTTGAAATTAAATATACAAATAAAACACTAGGTTATTTGTTTCAAAGGTTTTATTAATTAAAAAAAAAACTTGATACGTATTTCGACAATTCCTTGTCATCATCAGAAGTGATTACATTCTAATACATGGTGTTTCAACGAGAACCAACGTTCGAAAGTTTAAATCTTACTAATCTTCTTGGTTGAATGTGACCAGTACCCAAAAAAAAATAATAATTTCCTTACTTACTTTGACTACTCATAATTAAAAGTAAAAAAAAACACTTCCTGGTAAAGAAGAGAATAAATTTGAATGAGAAAACAAATCACTAGACAAGCAATTTCCTAATTGATTGAAGAAGGTGTTGTTGAAAGGGTTTAAAGAGAGGGTAGATAATTAAAATTCCTCATCGTTTTAGGGCAATTATTGAATAATGAATGAATGAATGAATGAATTTTATAGGAAACTTGTGTAAAATGTAAATAGCCTCTCTTTAGATTGCGTGTGCTCTATTAGTGTGCATTTTTAATTATCACAAGTCATGTTAGGAAGTAATTAGGGTAGGGGTGGAAGCATTCTCCCCCCCCTAACAAAATCCCCTCTCCTACCCTTGAAAAACTCACGCCACAAGCTTTATGTAAATTCCTCAAGAACCGACGAGACCGTCGTCTTTCTTTCTTTTTTAGATTTACATCGAATAACATTAAAAATTCCTCTCTTTGCCGCAATGCATACATTTCACGGTTTGTAAAAAAAAGAAGTTGGGAAGAAGAGAAGAGAGAAGAAATAGAGTGTAAGAATTTGAATTCAAAGACAAATATTGAACGATTTTAATTGTTTTTTTAAACGTCGTGATTTCTAAAGTAAACTCGCGATTTAATCAAAGAAGAAAATGGAAGCCAAGAAAAAAAGGGGGGGGGGGGATTGTGGTTTCTCTAACGTTTGCAATTACATGTGTTACCAAAAGAAATTTGAACTCGAATCCAAAAAAAAAAAAATCTTGACTGGCATTACGACTCAATGATTCTACAAATGCAAAGTTTATTATTTCTTATTTATGGAAAACCGTTATTGTGTTAAAAAAAAAAGTCAAGTCGTCTCTCTCTCGTTAAAGAAGATTTTTTTTTTATTTTTGACACAATGGAGTTGATAATTTGCGAAATGTCAAACTGATGATTGACATTCTTCTTAAATTTCACAGGGGGATGAATTACATTTCATTTTTTTTTTTTTTTGTTTCTTTGACAAAAGTCGCTCATTGTGTTGCAGGTGACGATCTCTCTCTCTCTTTGACAATCAATTTCTCTTTACTCTCACCGTGTAAATGATACTTAAATGATAAAAAAAAAAGAGAAAAAGAAAAATGGAAGAATTTCAAAGTTTTTGTATGTGTGAAAATGATATGAGATAGAAGAAAAATAATTTATTCTCTTTGCGGCAAACTTAAAATTGATTCCACTTTTTTTTGTGACATTTCTAAACAATTACAAAAAATTTTTTTTAGTACCGTACTATGCTCGACAGCGACCTTCGCACGGTGATTGTTTTTGTGAATATGACGTTTGTGTTACATAACAATGTAGGGGGGTCTGACAATCGGTATCCACTCCACAAAATTTGAAAGAGATTATAATTCAATTTCAACGAATGCAATCTTTTAATTTTCGAAGAGTTTTTCTTTTAATAAAAATAATATAATCAGGAGAGAAGTTGCTGTTGATCTTACAAGTTGGGAAAGAGAAAGTACAAGAGCAGCAAAGAAAAGAAAGCCTTTGGCCTTTAGAACAGTATTTATTCGCCCATCCCATCTGTAATAGGCTTATATTAATTTTAGGCACAAAGCTGTAATTGTTCTTGATGCATAAAAGTACATTTTATTAACGTTATTATTCAACGACACTCTTTTAGAGAAAATTTTAATAAAAATACAGTAACACAATCTTGCTGCAAAACAGTGGAGGTTCTAGGATTTTGTTTAAGGAGGGGCTTGAAATTCGAGGTGTAAGAAGCAGTGACGCATACAAGAAGGATAAAGTAATCGTAAGTACTTCGGAATGTAATATTTATGTTTTTCTAAGTAAGATGTCGATGAGAGAAGTGGCTGTTCAATGATTAGATTCATAGGCAGGAAGAAAGGATATCAGCCAAACAAGTCAAATAAAAATCTCAATCCAGAAGACGTTTCGGTTTTAATTACATAAAGCCATCGTCAGTTCTTATGAGGAATATTGGAAATCTCAAGGTATTGAGGTCTCCGACCTTCCATTCCCTGGGACTACTACAGCTCTAAAGTAAGCTACTGTACAATCCGTAAAAACTCAATTGATCCGACGCTCAACTATTATGGATGTTCAAAATAATCGATCCGAATATAGTCTAAGTTTTAAATAATCATTTTATAGAAATTTATTTATAAACAGAATAAATCTACGCTAGAAAATCTACTTCTACAACAAACATTTAAACTTTTATTTTTTATATAAGTTCGATTATTTTAAACCCTGTAAGTTGAACACGGCGTAACAAGGGGAGTCGCCCCCTCCAGAAGACCCGTGCCCCGGGGCCCTGCCCCAAGAAAGATTGAGAAAATATGGAGCCTTCCAGGCCCCCGGAGGATGGCTGGTCACATGTCCCCTCCCCCCAGCCAAATTCCCTAGCTATGAGCTCATGGTTGAACATCCAGTCAATTGTGTTTGTATTTGCGGGAAATTTGGTATCTCACTTTGTAGCAGAGTGTGACTTTGCGGTCCTCATAGAAAAAAAAATACTTTTTCCTTTTTCTCGGAGGTTTTTTTGTAGTTTTTGAGGGGGGGGGTGGAAAATTTTTTAAATATTTTTAATCAATTATTTTTAATATATTTTATTTTCTTACAACTGGTTGCGGTGTTCTGTTGTGGTCTTCTATTGTCCCCATCAGCAGGCGGGGAATGGGGAATGGATAGAAAAAATTCGTTCCCATTTAATCTAATTATAAAAATTAATAATATAATTTTATTAAATAATATCAACCCCCCCCCCTCCAAAAAATAAAAAAAATAAAGAGATTTGATTAATTTCGCCTTTTCTTTTTTAATAAATAGTACATACAGAAGTACTTTATTAATGCCAATTTGAATCCGAAATTAAACCATTACTCCCTCTTTCTTGAATGCGCCACTGCCTACCGTCACATCACCTATCCTACATTAAGGGCCTTTTTCATGAAGATGGGTGGACTATGCACCCGAATCGTTGATAAAGGGATAAATGCAGTGCCGAAAAATTGCCTTTGCACCACTCTCCTTGGCTCAAAATCATAGACTATGTAGGACTTACTACTTTTGGATCTATACTCGTGCCCATGTCCACTTGGTTTTAACTATAACCTTGTCCCCACCTATTTCTAGCTTTTTTTTTTAAAGGAAAATATTTATCCAAACCCAGGATGATTGGTACTAATGAGTTAAAAAGGGTAAGGGTTGGTTCAGTGACAAGTAAAAATAAAAAAAAAAACACCATCACACCACCACTCTTCAAATAAAACAGATTTTTGTCCAAAAACGAGTAAATAAAAATTGGAGAATGTAAGTTGTCAAGGAGATGTAAACAACGAGAGGGTGTTGTAAAATCATAAGTGGTGACTGTTTAGTTTTAACAATTCCAGTGTGTTGATTGAAAGGCGTTTTTTTTATGATGGGGTTGGGATGGATGTCTTAGAAAAAAAACACTCAATGAGGGAAAAAAAAAGAGAAAGAGAGGGGACGGGTTAATAAACCAATGATGGTTTTGGTTTTGTACCAAAGATACGCCTTTTATAGACAAACAAAGGAGCATAAACTAAAAGAACACAAAAACAATTTGTTCTCTGTAAGATAGGCAACCAAAATGTACTAGGGCTTTATTTTTGAAGTTTTTTTTTGGGATATTCTCCCCTTAACATTATGAACTAGAATTTTAAATAACAAAGCTATAATAAACTCAATAGGATAAAATGAAAAAGAATATACAACTATAAGATAATAATCATTTCCTTATTTTAAATAATAATATTTAAAATTTGAAGCCAAATTTTTTTATTTTATTTAAGGTTATTTTCGGCATTGCAGGCCATTTAGTAGTGCCCGTCTCTATTTATTTCAATTGGATTGGTAGCCGAAAGAAGCAACCCTATTGAAATAAATTTTTGTCGCGTGAGATGAACTCTAGTTGTTGAAATTAATATATTCATTTCCCCACCTAATGCTATTTAGGTTTCACCCATATTTATTTAAATTAATTGGTATTTATACCTCAGGGGCGGAGCTTCCCCTCCAACGTTCCTTTTTTTGAAGAGGAAGATTATTTTATATATATTTTAAGGATTAGATAATAATTTAAAAATAATTAGTCACGCCAAATTGTACAAAATTTGCTAATTTTTTTATTATTATCAAATATTTCACGGGACAGAAATAGATTTTTTGGTTAATTGTTCTAGAGTATTAACTTTAAGGAAGATTTAATAATCATTCATTTTACAAGATCTTTAGAGCAACTAATCAAAAAAATTAAGAAGTTGGTCACTTTGGTTGCCTATCTTCTAGAACACAATCTATCGTAGAGATAAAATTTTGAATAGATTTATCTTTAGGCCTATAAAGAAATCTAAAGGAATTTTGATTTTAAAACATCAAAGGAAAATTTCAAAAGGAGATTGATAGAATGCTAATTAACAGGGCATGCTAATTAATCGGCATCGGAGACTATTTAGACCCTGCCAATAAATTTTTGTCGCATGAGACGGGATGCGAACCACCACAAGAGACAAGAACTCTACCACTGCGCTGTGGCCTAAAAATTACATTTCACCATTTTTTTTGCCCGTGACCCGTGGCTCAGGGAGAAGACATTAGTTTCTCAAGGCTGGGGTCCCGGGTTCGTTTCCCGTACCAAGCTTGGAACGGGAATCCATCCAATGACTCCTAGAGCCCGTCCCGTTAAACTGGAAATTCGAAATTTTGTAAATATTGAAGATTCTATGAAAAATAGACATTCCAAATTAAGAAATAATCTCTTTTTCTACAATAATTGATATTCTTTGTTTCCCATTAAATGGACCATAATATGTTATTGTAATTCTTCTTAAAGTCATTGTTAGCCAAGCTTTTGGGCTTTTTTTTAGTCTATCCTTTAGAGTAATGTTCTTGCTTCTAGAAGATTTATTTAAATGATATTGACTAACAATAAATATGGCGAAAGGTACTTAAGAAAAAGGTAGTTAATTAGTGAATAGTGTTTATTAGGGCCTCATTGAATAGGGAATTTTGTTTGCCCCGAAGCTCTGATTGATCAAATCCCCTCTCTTTTAAGAATTAAATTAAAAAAGGGAATTGTGTGCAAATTTGAGAAGAGGGCGGAGAATTTGCCTTTGCCTGAAGGGATTATTGCATTTGGCCATAATGACTGACTGGACGTCGGATGTAGGCCTATCTCTCTCTCTCTCTCTTAAACACCAGCTGCTCCTGCTCCTGTTCACTCACTAACTCCTACTTCCCTCTAACCAATTCTCTCTCTTTCTCTCTCTAACGACTTTACAAGAATTTGGAAACGGAAGTCCGGACAGAGTTCTACTTCTTCTTGCCCTTCGCCTTCGCAAACCTCTTACCTAAAACCCTCTCTCTTTTTTTAGCTTATTAACAACTTTTTTATTTTATATAAAAAAACAAAAAAAAACTAAATGGATTTCTTTTTAATGGGGAAGAAAAGGTAGTAAGTAATATGATGTGGCTATCACATTAGTATCATTTTTTATTATTATTATGTATAATCAAAAAGATTATCTACTAATTTACTCTTTTTTTTGTCATTAATAATGGCATGCTCCTCTTTTGGTGGGCTTTGCTCTCACTTAAGGCAGCTCCGCCTCTTAAAAGGAATTCTACTATATTATAATAGCTACGCGTATATAATCTTGTAATCATTAGTGTCCTGGCAGTAGAATTATATTATATTGATTCTTTATCTCTCTTCAGTGATTTGTGTAGTGGTTACTCTGAGAAGTAACTTTCTTGGGAGTTATACTGAGGTGGATT
>JAKCPI010022767.1:0-16407 GCA_023213315.1 Euborellia annulipes
TCATGAAGATGGGTGGACTATGCACCCGAATCGTTGATAAAGGGATAAATGCAAAAAGTTGAAAATTGCCTTTGCACCACTCTCCTTGGCTCAAAATCATATACAATGTAGGACTTACTACTTGGATCTATACCGTGCCCATGTCACTTGGTTTTAACTATAACCTTGTCCCCTACCTATTTCTAGCTTTTTTTTTTTAAAGGAAAATATTTATCCAAACCCAGGATGATTTACTAATGAGTTAAAAAGGGTAAGGGTTGGTTCAGTGACAAGTAAAAAATAAAAAAAACACCATCACAATTCGCACTACTCTTCAAATAAAACAGATTTTTGTCCAAAAACGAGCAAATAAAAATTGGAGAATGTAAGTTGTCAAGGAGATGTAAACAACGAGAGGGTGTTGTAAAATCATAAGTGGTGACTGTTTAGTTTTAACAATTCCAGTGTGTTGATTGAAAGGCGTTTTTTTTATGATGTAGTTGGGATGGATGTCTTAGAAAAAACACTCAATGAGGGAAAAAAAAAAAGAGAAAGAGAGGGACGGGTTAACGCAAACCAATGATGGTTTTGGTTTTGTACCAAAGATACGCCTTTTATAGGACATAAACAAAGGAGCACAAACTAAAAGAACACAAAAACAATTTGTTCTCTGTAAGATAGGCAACTAAAAATGTGCACTAGGGCTTTATTTTTTTAAGTTTTTTTTTTTGGGATATTCTCCCTTTTTAACATTATGAACTAGAATTTTAAATAACAAAGCTATAATAAACCCAAAGGATAAAATGAAAAAGAATATACAACTCATTAAGGACATAATAATTCATTTCCTTATTTTAAATAATAATATTTAAAATTTGAAGCCAAATTTTTTTTATTTTATTTAAGGTTATTTTCGGCATTGCAGGCTCATTTAGTAGTGCCCGTCTCTATTTATTTCAATTGGATTGGTAGCCGAAAGAAGCAACCCTATTGAAACAAATTTTTGTCGCGTGAGATGAACTCTAGTTGTTGGAATTAATATATTCATTTCCCCACCTAATGCTATTTAGGTTTCACCCATATTTATTTAAATTAATTGGTATTTATACCTCAGGGGCGGAGCTTCCCCTCCAACGTTCCTTTTTTGAAGAGGAAGATTATTTTATATATATTTTAAGGTAGATAATAATTTAAAAATAATTAGTCACGCCAAATTGTACAAAATTTGCTAATTTTTTTATTATTATCAAATATTTCACGGGGACAGAAATAGATTTTTTGGTTAATTGTTCTAGAGTATTAACTTTAAGGAAGATTTAATAATCATTCATTTTACAAGATCTTTAGAGCAACTAATCAAAAAAATTAAGAAGTTGGTCACTTTGGTTGCCTATCTTCTAGAACACAATCTATCGTAGAGATAAAATTTTGAATAGATTTATCTTTAGGCCTATAAAGAAATCTAAAGGAATTCTGATTTTAAAACATCAAAAGGAAAATTTCAAAAGGAGATTGATAGAATGCTAATTAACAGGGCATGCTAATTAATCGGCATCGGAGACTATTTAGACCCTGCCAATAAATTTTTGTCGCATGAGACGGGATGCGAACCACCACAAGAGACAAGAACTCTACCACTGCGCTGTGGCCTAAAAATTACATTTCACCATTTTTTTTTGCCCGTGACCCGTGGCTCAGGGAGAAGACATTAGTTTTCTCAAGGCTGGGGTCCCGGGTTCGTTTCCCGTACCAAGCTTGGAACGGGAATCCATCCATTGACTCCTAGAGCCCGTCCCGTTAAACTGGAAATTCGAAATTTTGTAAATATTGAAGATTCTATGAAAAATAGACATTCCAAATTAAGAAATAATCTCTTTTTCTACAATAATTGATATTCTTTGTTTCCCATTAAATGGACCATAATATGTTATTGTAATTCTTCTTAAAGTCATTGTTAGCCAAGCTTTTGGGCTTTTTTTTTAGTCTATCCTTTAGAGTAATGTTCTTGCTTCTAGAAAGATTTATTTAAATTATATTGACTAACAATAAATATGGCAAAGGTACTTAAGAAAAGGTAGTTAATTAGTGAATAGTGTTTATTAGGGCCTCATTGAATAGGGAATTTTGTTTGCCCCCGAAGCTCTGATTGATCAACCCTCTCTCTTTTAAGAATTAAATTAAAAAAGGGAATTGTGTGCAAATTTGAGAAGAGGGCGGAGAATTTGCCTTTTGCCTGAAGGGATTATTGCATTTGGCCATAATGACTGACTGGACGTCGGATGTACTATCTCTCTCTCTCTCTCTGAAACACCAGCTGCTCCTGCTCCTGTTCACTCACTAACTCCCTACTTCCCTCTAACCAATTCTCTCTCTTTCTCTCTCTAACGACTTTACAAGAATTTGGAAACGGAAGTCCGGACAGAGTTCTACTTCTTCTTGCCCTTCGCCTTCGCAAACCTCTACCCCTAAAACCCTCTCTTTTTTTTTAGCTTATTAACAACTTTATTATTTTATAAAAAAAAAAAAAAAAACTAAATGGATTTCTTTTTAATGGGGGAAGAAAAAGGTAGTAAGTAATATGATGTGGCTATCACATTAGTATCATTTTTTATTATTATTATGTATAATCAAAAAAAAGATTATCTACTAATTTACTCTTTTTTTTTGTCATTAATAATGGCATGCTCCTCTTTTGGTGGGCTTTGCTCTCACTTAAGACAACTCCGCCTCTCTAGAGGAATTCTACTATATTATATAGCTACGCGTATATAATCTTGTAATCATTAGTGTCTTGGCAGTAGAATTATATTGATTCTTTATCTCTCTTCAGTGATTTGTGTAGTGGTTACTCTGAGAAGTAACTTTCTTGGGAGTTATACTGAGGTGGATTCCCGCTTCCTTCTTCAGGAGGAGACATTGATGAAATTGGTTAATTTTTTTACCCTGAGGGGGATTTGAACCTGCGTTGTCTTCAACTCAGGATTATTTTTTAATCCCTTGACTAATCGTCTCCCCATTTTGGCTAATAATGAGGTTATTTTTCTTCCAAGAACTCTCCCGTTTCGGAGGTAAATGAATAAAATACAATAGCTCTTTGCCGGCCCAAATTATTTATTAACTACTTTCCGAGTGCTAAAAGTACCACGTCTAAATATCTTTGAAAATAATTTGTTTTCTTCAATCATAATCTCATTATTTAATATATTTAATGTATTTGGTTTATTAATCATTAATCGTTCATTCAATCGTTGTTTAAGATTCAGTGTATAACAGATACGCCACTTCTCAACAACCTCTCCTGTTACATGTGCTGTTGAATGATTGGACGATTATTACTCAACAATTGTTGGGTTTGTTGGATAAAGGAATGATTTCTTCGTTTTAAAACATTATAAACAAATTAACTTACAAGGAGATGGCAAGAATTGCGAAATCGCTTTTAAATGAGATTTATCTCATTCAATAGGGGAGGTTGAGGGTAGAAAAAGTGTAAACGGGTTTGAGTGAATAGGCCTTAGTTTTCGAGAAAATCGCAGTGAAAGTTTTGCGCTCACGTTAAATACTTTAAGTTTCCATTAGCCTCATTCAAACGTTGTTAGCAAAAAAATCTGATATGACTGGTCGCAATCACACCAGATTTTTTTGTATCGAAATACGATGTACTTAATTTCTTACAGTAAGCCCTATATTAGATAGAATTCAAGATGTCAAATTTCTTTTTATTTATTTTTTTTAAAACATTCACACTTTTTACTTTCTCATATAGAGAAAGTATTGTAATCGTAAAAAAATTCGACTTCGAGATTTTGATGTTTCTCCACGTTTTAGATCTCCCTGAGTCCAAAAAAACCATTTTTGGCATTATGTCTGTGTGTCTGAACACGATTGCTTAAAAACCAAAGCAGCTAGATCGATGAAATTTGGTATATGCTCCTTACACTAAAATTGTAGATTTCTATTAACTTTTGGTGTAAATACGTCACTTGGAAGTAGTACTTTACTTAAAAAGTTTTTTCAGAAATTTCGAAATTTTCAATTTCTTTGTTATATTATGATAAAATTCTCAATTTTAAAAGTTTTTTATTCTTTGACATTTGTGAAATAATCACAGAAGAAATAGAAAATTTTCGCTAATTTTGATAAAAAATCAAAACAAAATCATGCAGGTGTCATTAAAAAACATGTAAATATAAAGAAATGAATTTGTGAAACAAATGAATTTGTTTCAGTCTTTTCTGCAACTTAGGCCATTTAAGACTTTGACGATAACCGTTATATTAATAATATATATATTTGGGGTCCAGGCATTTCTATTTAAGTCATTTGATATCCAAATGCCTTAAATAAAATCATCGGACTGCCTGGGTCCGAACCCGCGACGTTCGGTACAGAGGGTAGGCACGCTACCAACTACTCCAAGCCCCGGGGGCGATGTTAAATTTATAAACATGTGAAAATATTTATATTTTGTTACCATGGCAGCCATTTCTCCTATCTTTCCTATGAAGTAAGTAAAGTGGTCTTCATAAGATATCAATGGCAAAATGGAATTTTAAAAGCATCTTAAAAATAATTGATTTTTTGAATTTTAATCTAAATCATTAAAGCGAATTTTGAGATAATCGAAAAAACTGAAAAAGTAAATCAGTAAAGTACTAATACTTTTGGGCCGATTTTGATCAAAAGCTTATTTTCCTGCCTCAGGTGGGTACGGAACTTTAATATAAAATTTCAACCTCATAGCTCAATTTCTTCATGCTTTAATTAAACACAGACAAACCATGTTGCGAAAACAACTTTTTTGAACTCAGGGGACCTCAAAACGTCAAATGTCGACATCGAATTTTTGACATGAAATCAATACTTTCTCTCTCTCTATATATATTACATATATAGGTAAAAGAAAGTAATAAGTTGTTGATTTATCTAAATGAAAATTATACATATGGGTGGGTGAATACCGACAGAATGAATGAATGATCTATGACAAACCAAAAATGTTGGCCTGTGAAACGTTTTGCTAGCTTTTATTCTTTCATGGTCAGCAAATTATAAAAATATTTAATAAAAATGATTAAATTAAATAGAAGAATCTTTTAGGTTCATTTTTTTTTTAAATATATCCGAGTCTCACTCGTTCTCTAGGCCAATCGAATCGTCATCCCCCCTTGGGCTCTCACTCTGTCCAACGCAAGAGCCGTGAGTGAGTGCAAATTCAATTCCTCCTAAGAGATGATTGCGTTAGCCTCATCTCTCTCATCCTCACCGCACCTCATGACCAGATTCGATCAAAAAAGACCCACCAGGCTTTGACACAAAATAAAAAAAAAAATAAAAATTAATATCCCCATCTATTACTGAAAAAATAAATTGATCTAGTTTATTACGTTTAAAAAATTTAATTTTCATCCAAAAATAATTCTGTAACAAATTTTATTTAATAAATATTTAACTTTATTTCTCTTTTTCTTTAAAAACTCGACCGTATCTCGCGCTTGACAAGTCATAGGAATATTTAATAATCTTTGTGAATATATTTATTTGTGGTGAGCTAAACGTCCGAGAATCGAACCCGAAATCTCCAGACTATACGGGGTATCGGTGTAGTTTCCTTTAGTCAACTACACCACAAATACTCGTTTGGTCTAACAATAAAACAACATATTCGAAAAAATGATTAAGATAATTAATTAATTTTTGTTTTATTATCAATTTTCAAAATTATTTCTATCTATTTATGGTTAACTTCTAGCAAAATAAAAAAAAAAAAAAATTTTATTAAATTACATTTCTTCATAAAATCAACAAACGCAAACAATCCGCTTTCACACTTTCTCAGAGCACTAATGGCGTCCAACAGGCGTAGTTGTCCTGTCCTGAATTACAGCTTCTTATAGACACAATAACTCCTACTGGCCACTTTGTCCTTGATGGCCGCTTTGCCTGGGTCTCCACTACTTTTTCAGTTTTTCCCAAAATTCACTCCAACGATTTTGATTAAAATTCATAAATTCATTATCTTTTAGATGCTCTTTAAAATGGATATTTTTATTTTGCCTGGAATCCGAATCCGCGACCTCTGGTATATAAGGCAGGCAGGCCCGCTACCAACTACACCAAGACCAAGGGTATCTTCAGCCTTCAAAGCGCATATTCAAATTTTTTATTCAAAAAATAAAGTTGTCGTTTATTTTAATACAGGTTTTTTTTTGGATTTTTTGCCAAGCGAATGTAATTTTACTTAAAAAACCAACAAATGATACCACGAAGTTGGTAATGGCAAGACCAGGCTGATAAACAAACATGGGCGTAGCCAGACTTTGTTAGGGGGGGGCCAACTCCTCGTTAGGGCGAAGAGGGGGTTTGCAATTAATATCTACATAGAGTATTAATTATTTATTTAAATAAAATAAAAAAATTAAATTAATGTAGTGAATTGGAGTGTTAAAAAAAATTTCCAATGGGAAAAATATATATATATATTTTTTTTTTAATTTTTAGGACCAGCCGGGGGGGCAACGGCCCCCCTGCCTCCCCCCTGGCTACGCCCAGTAAACAAATTGTACAATTAGTACAAACCTTCCCTCAATTGATAGCGCTGAAAAGTCGGGTTTGCCATAATTGTGGGTTAGCAACTATCTGCAGCCTACCCCTTCAATTGGCAGTTTTCATTTAAATTACCAATTTGGAATAGTAGCTTAAAAAAGACTGCACCGGGTTCAATAATATTCCCCGAGTTAGGACGTTTTGAGCTAAATTTGAACATCCTCACTTTAATTAAACTCGATTTGTCAATCACATATCATATTTATATATTGAAATCGCACGTGCGTAGAAAAATAACATTCCAGTCTTAGAATACATTTTTCTCCTCACACCCCCCCTCCCCCCCGCCCCCACAAAAAAAAGAAAACTATTAAATTATGTAAACCAATAAAAAAGGTAAATAGAAGAGTGCAAAAGAAGGAATGGCAGTTGAAAGCCAATGCAGGGTGACCCTTCGTCGGTGACCTTCACTTTATTCGAAGGGCTTGCAGAATTTGAATGCCGCCAACGGTCAGTCAGTTCAGGAAAAGGTTTTTAAGGGTTTTTGTCCCCCCCGCCACATACACACAAAATAGGGACACCAGGGCAACGCATTAGATAACCGGGAGGGTAATTTATGATCCTTGGGGTGGCTGGTTGTTATGTAAAATGTGTGTATGTTGAATACCTTGACAAGAGTCTTTTTTCCCTAAATATGAAATTTCCTATCATCATTAATAATAAAATCAACTTTTATTTGAATAAATGCCAATTGAGAATCCATCTGCCAGCTGAAAGGGTCTATGCTATTTATAAATAATGCGTTAGTAAAGGCTCACATTAATTGTGACAAGATTGAAGGAAATATTGAGAAAAACTAACGATTGTCCGGAATTTCTATAGAAAGGCTAACTAGAGAAATTAAAATTTCAACGAGATAAGAGTTAGATAATGAAATTGCAGATCCTTTTATTCATTTATTTTGAACAATTTTAAATTGTGTTTTTTGCTAATCGATTAATAGAAAGTAGGTAAAAAGTCCTGGAATGCCAATTTTAACTCATGCGCATTTTGACGTTTGTACGTCATCTTCAAGGCTATGACACAAACTTAATTAATTAATTTTGAAGAACCGAATAATCTAATTAAATTTAAAAATGTTTCAACTAGTGCCAACGGTGAATTCTTTGAAAATATTTTTATTATGGGCGTTTGTAATTATCTGCTTATTCTGCAGTCGAAACGTTATTATTATTATTTATTCATCATATGTTAGGTGGGTTTGATTGACCCGGACGATAAACTCCTCCAAATGAATCATTTTAAAAAATATTTTATATAATATCTAACGTAATTTAAAATTTTAACATTCTCAAAAAAATATAATAAAAAGAAACTTTTTAAAAAAAATGCTTTTATTTAAATTGAACTAAAAAGAGAAAAATAATTCAACTGTTCTTGTTAAAATTGTTTAATATTTATGACTTAAAATAAAAGCGTGGGCGCTCATTGATACTTGTAGCTTAAGGGAAGCCTCGGAATAACTTCGAAGCGCCCACGCTTTTATTTTAAGTCATAAATATTAAACAATTTTAACAAGAACAATTAAATTATTTTTCTCTTTTTAGTTCAATTTAAATAAAAGCATTTTAAAAAAAAATTTTTTTATTATATTTTTATTTCAAACTTTTTAGTCTTTTTTTATTATAGAGTATTAAAAAAAAAGAAGGCAGGAAGCGGGAGGCATCAAATAAAGTACCACATTATTTTGGACTATTTTGATAAAAAGCTTCAGGCAATTGTTGTCATCAAAAATTACCCTTAAATATCAAATTGCCCACGGGGCTTGGAGTAGTTGGTAGCGTGCCTACCTTCTATACCGAACGTCGCGGGTTCGGACCCCAGGCAGCCCGATAATTTTATTTAAGGCATTTGGATACCAAATGACTTAAATAAAAATGCCTGGACCCCCAATTTGATATATTAAACATACTGATTATCGTAAAAAGTCTTAAATGGCCTGAGTTGCCGAAAAGACTGTGTGAATGTCTGTGTGAAAGTAAGTGTGAATGAGAAAAAAGTGTGAATGTTTAAAAAAAAAAAAAAAATATCAAATTACACAACTCTAGCTCACTGGGAAGTCTTCAAAATAGATTAATTCGTGTAGCGTTTCAAATAAAGTACCACATTAGTTTGGACTATTTTGATATAAATATCCACATCATTGTTGTCACCAAAAATGACACTTAAATATCAAATTTCGCACCTCTAGCTCATCGGGAAGGCTTTTGAAAATAGATTTGTTTGCGTGAGGTTTCAAATAAAGTACCACATTAATTTGGCCTATTTTGGTGAAAAATTTTTTACAAGGGTGTCCCTAAAAATGAGCCTTAAATATCAAATTTCACACCTCTAACTCATCGGGAAGTGCCCTAAGCAAAGACTCAAAGTTGGTGATCTTGAAAGAGTAAGTTAAATAAAAGCATTTAATAATTAAAAAAAAAAAAAAACATTTCTTCTCGCTCACCAGTTCAATTTATTGTAAATATTTCGGCCCATCTCGAGGTGCCAATTTCAGTGAATGTATGAAAATTACGGAGATGATCCGACCCTTTACAGTAGGAACCGACCGAATATTCGGTTTCGGTTACGGTTTCGGCCAGTTTCGGCCAAAAATCATGGTTTCGGCCGTAGTTTCGGTTTCGGCCAAAAAGTGGCCGAACCTTTCGGCCGGCCGAAACCAGAGTCTGAAAAAATGGGATGAGACTCGCATGCAAAAAAATAAAAAAGGTCAAATAATTTGCTCTTGAGGGAGAAAAAATTTTAGTCTCCCTAAAAAAAAGGTAAAATGATTTTCACGGGAGGGAAAAAAAATTCAAAAAAAAAAAAAGTAAAATGAAAAAAAATTTTTATAGGAAATACAAGTTTCGGTTTCGGTTACGGTTTCGGCCGAAACTAAGGTTGAGGCCGAATATTCGGTTTCGGTTTCGGTTTCGGCTGAAAATCTTGTTTCGGTCGGACCCTACTTTACAGTTAGCTTATAATCCTATTACATATTGCCTACCTATAGGCGTATTTGGAACTTTTATCACTTTGGCTTCTCATGCTCTCTTAGGCTGAACTGAACGCACACCAATTAAGCAAAAACGTTTTCGAACAAACTGTTTTTTTTTATTCAAAGAATAGCAACTTTCAAAGAGATGATAACAAAAACATTGAATTAAATTGTAAAAAAGTCTTTGCATGCTTTCAATGCTTTTCTATGGGTCAATGTACACCGAGGAGGCAAAACACAATTGAGCATGATTCGATATCATTGAACAAAATATTTTGCCATGGAGCGTTTTGCTCAATCGGTTTGCGTTGGCATCGAACAAAACGTTTTACTCTTTGACAAAACAAAACGTTTTGTCCAAGAGCGTTTTGCTCAATTGGTGTGCGTTCAACCCAACTTATTTATTAAAATCCTTTTCTTTTTTTTTTGAATTGGCTACCAATCAATTAAAGTAACGGTGTCTAAATGTCTTCAGATGCCTGAAAATAAAATTAAAAAGAATTACGTTATTTCTTAATACTTCATTTTATTGAATAACTATTGAAAACAAATATAACTAAATAAATATGAATAAGAAATTATATATAATATTTAAGATATTATATATATCGCGTATATGAGCCGCGAAATTTATACAATTAAATATTTCTTTCCAAGTGAGTTCATAAGTGAACTTCATATATCCGAATGTCGTGCTGTGGTCTAGTGGTTAGGGCACTCTGAGTACCAATCGGAGGATCCGTGGTTCGACTCCCGGCGGCACACCCTTATTTTTTCGGATATATGAATTAATAAATATTTAATTAAATAAATATGTATAATTAAATATTTATTATTTCATATACCCGAAAAAAGTAAGGGGGGCCAGGTAAGGGCACTTGGAGGATCCGTGGTTCAACTCCCTTATTTTTTCGGATATATGAATTAATAAATATTTAATTATATAAATTTCCGTTTCGCGGCTCACATACATATCTTAAATATGATATATAATTTCTTATTTATTAAAAAAATATGACATTTGGTATCTATCCCATCTAAGTAATTATTTTTAAGCCCAACCCGTGATTTATATACTTTAAGAATTTAATTTAAAATATTGAAAAGAATCAACGATTTAAGCCCCTACTTGACTATTCAGAGTTTCCGTTAGATCAAACATAAATCAACGAATTGTTCTTAGGCAATTAATGGATCTGCCAGTGCAGATTGAATTAATCCAAGTGTAGAGAGAAGAGAGAGTGAGTGTCACGACCAGGCTCAAGAAAGACAATGCCAAGGGTTGCTGGGTTGCTTTACTCTAGAAGGGTACAGAAAAAAAGTAGAAGGAAAAAAAAACCCTCGCGTACGTACTTCCACCCCACAACGCGTTCAGGGGTGACTCACTGGTCTAATATCGGGGGTGGATATTTTTTTTATCTACAGGGATTTGCACTCACCCCCAGAGCTGCCGCGCCGCACCCCAGACGATAGAACGAACGGGGAGAGAAAAAAAAACCCTCTCTCTCTCTCCCTTGAGTTTTTTAATACCCTCAAACTAATTACGTTTTTTCTCTCTATGTATAATACATACAGAAACACATTTGCATGGTGCAAAAACAAAGACATTTTTCTTGGTTAATTTTTCTAATTGCATTTGTTTGAAAGCTTTTTGGATAGGGAAGGAGGGGGTGGGGGTGGGGGTGGGGGGGGAGTAAGAGGAGATTTGTCGCTTGCGACATCCGATCTAATTTATCTTAGAAGAAGAAGAAGCAAGCAATTTAGGAAAAAAACATAAAACTTTTGTGATTGATGAGTGATACTAGGAGTGCAAAAAAAAAATATAAATAACGGGGAGAATATTTATGTTGTTCAACAACAGAGGATTATCCAATAAGTAAATGAGTTTCATTCTTGCTTGCTATGTATATGAATTTAATCGGGAAGATCAACAACCTAAACACCATCTAGTCAGTGAATTGATGAATTATTTTATGTTTAGATCACTTTTTTGATTACTACTTTTTAAAATATTTGAACAGAAATATTTTCATATTTGCTTTCTTTGCGTTTTGAAGGCCGTCAATTAATTTTTGGAAAAATTTTTTTTTTTTTTACTTTATTTTTCGGCCTTTGACCTTGGTCATTCCGGCCACACTTTTTACAATTCCTCTTACAAAATACATTTTACAAAAAAACTTTTATAAAAGTGAATAGTTAGTATATATATATATAAAAAAAAAAGTTTAATATAAAAAGAAAATGTTACTAATTAAATGTCTATGAAGAACACTTAGCAAAAAAAAAAAAAAAAAATACATGAATATTAAAAACATTCATTTTAATTAATTAATTAAATAATTAATTTAAAATTTAATTTAAATTTTATTTTAAAATTCATTTTAACCTCTTTTAAAATAATTTATTTTAGAATGCACACTTTCGAATATGGTAGTTTTATTCATTTTCACGAAGAAAGGAAAAAAAAATAATACGAAAATCCAGGCTAATATTATGATAACACAGAACAGGCGACATTTCGATTTTGGTTTAATACCAATTGCTGCAGGTTTTTTCTCTGAGGTGTAGCATATTTATAAGAGACACAATTTGTTAACTTGAAGATGATCCCAATTCAGCACCGAAATGACGCTTATATCGAATAAATCTTAATGGCAAAAAAGCTCTGTGTTGTTTTTTTAGGGTCCGACCGAAACAAGATTTTCAACCGAAACCGAATTTCGGCCGAAACCGAAACTTGTATTTCCTATAAAAAAATATCATTTTACATTTTTTTTTTTGAAATTTTTTTCCCCTCCCGTGAAAATCATTTTACCTTTTACCTTTTTTTTAGAGAGACTAAATTTTTTTCCGCACTTTTTCCGCTTTTGCAAATCATTTGACCTTTTTTTTGCATGCGAGTCTCATCCCATCTGTTCAGACTCAGGTTTCGGCCGGCCGAAACCGAAACTACGGCCGAAACCAGGATTTTTGGCCGAAACTGGCTGAAACCGAATATTCGGTCGGTTTCTAGTTGTTTTTCCTTTCCTGATTTTTGCTAGTCTATGTATTTCACTTTAAAACAAGCTCATTAATGTATTACTCTTCTAATCTGATTGCTCGGGATTACCAATCCCGAGCATCGCTTAACAGCAACGATTCTGGTGACAGCATCTAGTCCTCTTCTCCCCCCCCCCCCCCCGACCCTTTTTATTTAATTTATTTATATAACTTACAATAATTTTATTTTTATTTTTAATGTTTATTAAAATAACCTATTTTTCACTTGTTCTCCAAAAAATAGAGAGAGAAAATATTTACGATCGTGTTAAAAATGCAATTTCGAGCTTTTGATGGAAATACAAGCTCTGATTCCAAAGACTGGGTCCCGAAATATGGAAATATGTGTCTGAGTGTGTTTTTGATAAATGAAATGGCAAACGAAAAAAAGCTAAGCTTATGTTGTTGAAATTTGATATTTAAAACGAAATAGAGTATAACTTGCTATCATCTATTGCAATATTATTGATACTAAAGCCTGGTAGTTAGGCAGCCAAAATGGCACACGCACACTCAAGCTTTCTTGCCTGTATGATAAATACCCTTTTTCCAACTGCTATTTCTAAAGGGATATAAGATTCGGAACTTCGCTTTCTCAGCTTAAAGGAGTTGTTAGAAATCGAAAAAAAAAACTGTGTAAGATGAGGGTATGAGATAGCACCCACAAAAAAATTGCGTTGAGCAAAAAAAAGTGATCTTTTTTTAATAAGTGACGGTTACATCAGTTTTTTTTTTCAATTAAACACCAAGCTCTCTCTCTCTCACTGTCTTCCCTATTAAATTAGATTATTAAAAATTCACAACTCTAAAATGAAACAAGAAAAGAGACGACAGTTTTTTTTTTAATAGGATTTTTTTTTTAAATGAATTGCGCTTCTTAAGCAATTTTTTCTTTCCCTTAAAAGTCGATGCAAAAATGACGTCGTCGTCATAGAAGCAGGCGAGCCTTAAAGAAAAGAAGAAGGAATTCTATTAGACAATATAAGAAGACAACGATAAGATGCCTCGTAAAAGGCTTCTAAATTAATATTTCGTCGTCTGAGGGAGTGAGATGAAGGGTTTTTTTTTTTTGAAGGGGTAGAAGAAACGTCGTCGTCAGGGGGTAATGATAGAAGAAGGGATGAGTGGGGGGTGGCAATAAAAACTGCTCTGTGGGGTGAACTGCATGCAGAAGGGGTGAAGAAAAAAAAAGAACGTAAAAAACAAGGGAGTAAAGATAACCGCATGAATAATAAAAAGAGCCAATTCTCTGTAACGAGTTTCCATTAGCTTTCTTTCTAAGAGAGAGAGAGTTTGCACAAAAAATTAATTCGTGGTGGTTCTTATTCTCTTTTCTTCTTTTTTTTTTTTTTTGGTCGCCAATCAAAATAAAGAAGGGAGAGATGAGGTTGCTGCTCTTGTAGACCACTGATTAGGTTCCAATAGAGCTTCTTTTTCAACAATATTAAATTTCAGGCTTCACTAATCAATTAAAATGCAAGAAAAGAGCAGAAAACAAGAAATAATGACCTAAGGGGATCCCAAAGTGTGATATTAGGAAAAAAAAAATTTTTCTCTTACATCGGTCGCAACTTAATTTTCAGATTACTATGAAATGAAGTATAATTCTAAACTTGTATTATTATTTATATAGATTCATGCGCATATCCAGGGGAAGGCAAGGGGGGGGGGGGGGGGCACCTGCCCATCGTTTCAAAATATAAAAAACAAAAAATATAAAGAAAAAAAATGAAAAATCTCCATCTGTGGGAAGATAAAAACTAATTGTAACGTCATTCCATATCTCATATTTTCGATGTTGCCAAACTTAACAGTGTGACTTGGCAACCTTGCTTAACCAAAACAAGGCAAGCACAGCTAACTTGAATTAGAGACCCCAACGCCATCTATTTTGACTTTTTCGCAAGGTTGAGTTCGGCCATCGCTCCTGAAACGGCTTAATCTATCTATATATATAAAAATTTAAATGGGAAAAATGTATGTATGTATGTAAATATGTATGTATATGTTCTATAGAAATCCACAATTTTCCATGAATCCATTTGAAATTAAGTACACATATAGTACATGGACCAGGGAGCAACGTAGTAATAATCTGAATCCCTTAAATGCCCGCCGAAGGCGGGCTTTGCGACTAGTAAAGTAATAAAATGGATATTAGAAAAGTTGCCATCCCCCCTCTCGTTTTGAGTTGTGGATAAGCCCATGTGTAGATTTATACTTTAAAAGGAGAGAGCAGAATCTACAAATAAGCAAATCTTTGGTGCTAATTGTAACGAATTTATTGGATCATCTTCAGTCCAATTTGATGTTACAGACGTCTAATTAATTTTAAATAATAAAAAAACACTTTTTGAACCTAGAAGCTACCAATATACAGATGATATATATTTTTTTAAAAGACAATAGTGGATAATTTTCATTTTAAAAAAGCATTTAAAAATAATAAAATTCAATTTAAAATTTTGCCTTTAAATTTTAAATTTTTTTTTTTAAACAGTCACACTTTTTTCTCATTCACACTCACACTCACACACATTCACACAGTCTTTTCGGCAACTCAGGCCATTTAAGACTTTGACGATAACCGTTATGAATATATATTATTTGGGGTCCAGGCATTCTTATTTAAGCCATTTGGTATCCAAATGGCTTAAATAAAATCATCGGACTGCCTGGGGCCGAACCCGTGACTTTTGGTATACGAGGTTAGCACGCTAACCTCTACGCCAAACCCCGAGGGCTAATTTTAAATATAAAAAATTTTAAAATTAAAAAACAACAAGCCCTGATGCTTGCGCCGCCCTAGGTTGCCTAGAATATTCTATTGTACATAAAAATACTTAATCTGTCATCGTTGTCTTTCCCTCCCCCTACCCGCCAAAAAAAAAATTCCCAAATTACGAGAAAATTTGTCAAAAAAAGTCTCTCCAAATTTCCTGAAATTTTTTTCTCAGTAACTTTATGGCATGATATTATTTTAAAATTTTGTAAAAATCTTTGCAAAAAATCATTTTCCACAAAATCATTGGGTGGTTTTATGAAACAACGAAGCGAGTAAAACTTTTTTTTTCGGATCGTAGGCGTTTAACTGAAAATTATTCAATTAAGGGTATTAAAATCGCGTTTTTAATCTTAACTTAATAATTGGAAAATGGGAAATCAATAGAAGCATGTTAAAAACTGAGAACAATATTTTTTATTTAGTAATTGAAGATTTGAATCATTTTAAATTATTTTAAAAATTTTATCTTAATAATTTAAAAATTAAATAATTAAATCTCACAATTATTTTTTATAATTCGTCATATATATTAAATTTCAACTTTCCCATTTTTGTCCTCACGGCTTGTGACGTTATGGCTTGTAGCGTCACGGCCTTTGACGTCACGGCTTGTAGCGTCACGGCCTTTGACCTCGCGACCTGTAACGCGACATGCTGATAGAAGAGCAAAAAAATTTGAGAGGATCAAATAAAAGTTTCACTTTAAAAATCAATTGCTCAAAATTGATTGCTAGCTCGTCCCTTTAAGTTAAAAAAAAAAAAATTTCTGAATTTCCAATTCTAAAGTATTATTATAAAATGTGGAATGTTAGTAAGAAGAGTGATCAAAAGTGATTTAATCAAAAGGTTAATATCAAAAAATTTAAATATTGGGGGAGTAAGTGTCAATTTAAATGGAGAGGGAGAGAGGGAGAGAGGAGAGAGTTGAGTGAACAATCTTATCAGTTGCAGATGCGACAAGTGATGGAGAACATCTCTTCATTGTGGCACTTGTCATTTGTCTTGGGATCGATTCCAGTTGTCT
>JAKCPI010022768.1:0-18037 GCA_023213315.1 Euborellia annulipes
ATTTTTTATTTTAAGCTCTAAAATTGGTCTCTGATCCGAAACGTCAGCATTGAAGAAAATAAATAATTCTAGCAGCATTCTATTTTTTCTCAACTATAATATCATATTTTAATCAATCAGATAAGGATTTTATCAGCTTGCTCTCATGTGCAAAAACCTAAAATTTAATTCATTTTTTTTATTCTCCCTCTTAATAATTCAAATATTGTTCTCTGGACTTCTAAATGGTTCATATACTAATATATGTGTCAAAGAAAATCAATATCCCATATGAAATATCAAGTCCACCCCCTCCCTCTCTTCATCCGCCCCACCCCCCCACCATAGACGACGTAATCAGAGCCATTTCCTCTCGATTTGTTTGACAGCAATAAAAACCGGAAGGAGAGAGAGGACATCTTCGTTCTCCTCCTTCCCGATTTCACATAATATATGCCAAAATGCCAGGCACGAGTGCTGGTTATATCTCTTCTCTCTCTATATATGAGAGTATTTTATATTCACATTTGGATATTTCACTGATATCGTATATCGCGATAAAAATAACAAAAAGAGAGAGAGTGGAACATCTATTGGCTCACCTGCTGACATTAACATTTTCTCAATAAATAAATTTTATATGCTTGCTTACTTTTTTCGATTCAAAAAGGAGGAGGGACAGTTTAAAAATGGATCTTTATTTTTAATATAGGAATTTCACAATGATGTATAGTATAATATTTTCCCTGGCTTAGTTGAAGAGTAACAGTTTCCAAAATCTCGGTTGTTAAGCAAGATCAAAAATGCTGAATCTCGAATTGGTATTAATAAAAACAAGGGCCAATGAGGGTAGAGAGATTTATTATTGTATTTCATTTAGTTGGAATAACGCAAAGAATGACTATCTATACAATTAACGATCTATCAGTATCTTACCAAAGAGTGTCTTCAATCACATATAATTAATTCGTTTATGACAAAGACTATTAAAAAAATATATACCGATATTTCGTACAATTTTGCTATTTCAAAATATGCGTATTTACTAAAGGACAATAAACATTTTCTAAGAAGATACTAAATAATTTTATAGAGAGAAGATAAAGGGAAATATTCAGATGCAAAATATTGTTCTTTATTAAAACCAAACAGCGTGGATGTCGAGAGGACATTTAGGAGCCTTTCAAGTATTACGTAAACAGTCTAGACGAAAGGGTTAATCAGTTACATACGTGGTTCGGATCCCAGACAAGGCGATGAATATTTATTGCCCACGGGGCTTGGAGTAGTTGGTAGCGTGCCTATCTTCTATACCGAACGTCGCGGGTTCGGATCCCAGGCAGTCCGATAATTTTATTTAAGGCCTTTGGATACCAAATGACTTAAATAAAAATGCCTGGACACTAAATATATATATTATTAATATATCGGTTATCGTCAAAGTTAAATGGCCTAGGTGCCGAAAAGACTGTGAATGTGAGTGTGAATGAGAAAAAAAAATTTATTCTAAATAATTTGGATTCACCTTGTATAAATGAGTCTGGACCCAATATATACCGTTTGAGTATAATAAATATTTTCTAAAGTCTAAAAAAAAATTAATAGAATTTATATAATGGGCATAATTGTTACAAAATTCATAGTACTTTTTTTATTTTCTCTTTGACTTGCCTCAGAGAATAAGATACATAAATAAAATACAAATACTTATGGGAAAGAATAGGATCGAAAATTGGAATAAATTTTATTTTATAAAAAAAAAAAGTAAAAAACAGTTCCATTGATATTTTTACGTAAAATTAATAAAAATACCAAGAAAACTTTTTTCAATTTCTAAAAAAAAAAAAAAAAACTTTCCTCAATTTGACAATTTTAATTCAGAGATTTTGCATATTTATTTTTATTATTAATTTATAAACACGTTGCGCCTTACGCGAAGGCAACCCTCCATCAAATCAAATCAAAAGAATTAAGGCCTATTGTTGAAAAAAAAAATATTTTTTTAATTTTTCTCTCTCGGCTGATACCATTTAGGCGTTTTAGTATATTTTTAAATAGCAAGTACAGGGTGGTATTGATAAAAATATATTAAGGGAATGAAAAAAAAATTCAAAATTTGTCCCACAACTCTCAATAGAAATTTAGCATTAATTATATCAATTCTCAGAAGTAAACAAGTGTTTTATTTAAAAAAAAATCCCCAGAAAATCAACACAAATTAAGTTTTAATAAAAAAAAATATAAATAAAATTTATACGCTAAATAGCGCAAGACGGTCAAAAAGCGGGCCCGGGCCACTTATTTACACTCTGTTTACATAGAGCTATACGAAAAGGTAAAATAGCGTTTTATCTTTTTAAAACAGCGGTCTATTTTTATTTGAAGTAATTTCAATGTGCTTCGGTTGCTATAACAACCCCTGTGAGTGAGTAAGGGATGAAAAAAAAACGCGCGCCGTCGAGGGTTGGAAAAAAAACCTGGGGGGTGACTACTCTCTCTCTCTCTTTCTCTCTTACTAAGCGAATGGGGAGAAAAAAAACGCTCGCCGATCGATATTAACTCTTTTTTTTCTAGCCACCCTCGCAAAGAAACGAAGCAGGTTTCCAAGGGGTTGACGCCACGCCGCCGACGACGACGACGACCCACAGACAGACAGAGAGACGGACACATGCGAGGGTAGAAAACGTACAGCATCTTTCGTTTTAGAGACAGAGAGAGAGGGGCTATATAATACAACAACAGCAAAGAAGTTGCAATCAGACTAATCACATATTAATAATAATAATACAATACAATTTGATCAAAATATAAATTTGAAAACGTCTCTTTTTAGAAGGTATTCGAATACAATCTTTTTATTGTAAAATTCCATCTTCTTTTTGAAAAGAAAGTATTCCAAAGAGTAAAAAATATTAAATCTATATTCAGTGCAAGTTTAATTGATACCTATCAGCTATAAATTAAAATAATTATAGATGTACTTATTTTGAGCAAAGTGCATTCTTCCATTGCGATTTTTCGTCTTCGCCTTGTCATCTCTATAATTATTTTAATTTACAAAAAAAAAAGTATATTTCGCACTAAATATAGACTTAATATTTCTTGATGATAGCACTCACCCAGGACTGAATGTATTCAGGAAAGGTGTAAACAGGCCAATAGAAAAACAAAATATATAATTTATTTAAATTTGAACTTCTCAAACCGCCTGGTTTCGACCGCACTGCCGCAGGTCTTCCTCAGTGAGAAGAAATCTAGAAAATTTGTGAATGCATTACATTAGGTCTAAAAGTTTTATTTTTTATTTACATTAATATTTACCTTAAGGGTGTGAAATATTAATGTAAATAAAAAATAAAACTTTTAGACCTAATGTAATGCATTCACAAATTTTCTAGATTTCTTCTCACTGAGGAAGACCTGCGGCAGTGCGGTCGAAACCAGGCGGTTTGAGAAGTTGAAATTTAAATAAATTAAATATTTTTTGTTTTTCTATTGGACTGCAGTGGCCTGTTTACACCTTTCCTTAATATTTCTTGATTTTTGGAATGTATACTTTGCAAATAAATATGATGTTTAGGAAATAATACTTCCTTTGGCCTAAAAATAAACTCCTCCTTCCTTTTAATTAAACAAATAACCAATATTCATTATTTCTATTTCAACTTAAAATAAATCGATAAATTATAAATTGAACGCCTGTAAATCCGTGACCCGCCAGACACCGCTCAGCTGTTTGCGATCAGATACAGGCGATGATGACGTTATTCACTCATGACTGACATGCGAGTCGGATTGATATTAATAAAATTATCCACCCTATCAGGGACATAACTAAAACATGAAGGAGGAATTATTAATATATAATAATGACAAAAATAATAAGTTTTTTAATTTCGTTTTCGGCATCGGAGGCCTTTCCCTATTTATTAAGAGGTAGCCAAATGTTTTTTTTTTTTTAAATTATTATCTCTATTATTCATATCACCATCATAGACGAGTTTCAGGGAAGGAGAGGGTTTGTAATTAAGCCATCCCCACCATTCTCTAGCTCTGGATATCATAGTGATCTCAATTATGCAACGTTGATCAGCTCAGGTTTTTTTTTTAACATTCTTAAAAATTTTAAAATATATCTTTCATTATTTTCTAATTTTTCTTTCTTTTATCTATAGGTCTGTATGTATAAATATAAAGAGGAAGTATTGGATTCATGTCAAAAATTCGATGTCGAGATTTTGATGGATATTCACTGTCCTGAGTCCAAAAAAGTAGTTTTTGCAACATGACTTGTTTGTGTGTCTGTGAAAAAAATATTTCAAAAACGAAAAGAGCTACGAAGCTGAAATTTTATATTTATTTATTTATTTTTTTTTAATACACAGTCTTTTCGGCAACTTAGGCCATATAAGACTTTTTACGATAACCGTTATTAAGAATATATACGTATATATTGGGGTCCAGGCATTCTTATTTAAGTTTGGGATTCAAATGGCTTAAATAAAATCATTGGATTGCCTGGGATCCGAACCCCCGACCCTTGGAATACAAGGCAGGCGCACTACCAACTACGCAAAGCCCGAGGGCAATTTTATATTTAAGTTAGGAACTTCCCTGGCACGTGACATGAAGCTTTTGAACAGAATCGGCTAAAGAGTACTAGTACTTTACTGATGCACTTTTTCAGTTTTATCGGTTTTTCCAAAATTCAAAAATCAAATATTTTTTAGATGCTCTTTGAAATGAATATTCTCATTCTGCCCTTGAAATTCGTTGAAGAACACTTTACGACAAAAGAATTTCCAACAAAATAAAATAAATTTCTAGGAAAAACTAAGAATCATTTCTTTTTACTACGCCTCAAGCGTATATTCAAGAGGACGCCATTAGTTATAAAATCTACAAGTTCATTTTTCTAAATTATATTGGCTAATAGTCAAGCTCTAACTACAGAATTCCGGGGGCCGCAAGAAAGATCATCAGCCACGTTGCTGTGATCATCCTTCGGTTAATTATACGAGTATTATCAAATATTGTACAATAAACCCTAATGGCCGGCAGCCGAAAAGGAGAATTAAAAAAAAATTCGATTCCATCAAAGATTTTAAACTCATCCCCTCAAATAAGGATATTTCATTTAATTTAAAAAATTATTTATTCACCAACTCAAATTTCTTTTAGTTGTGCCCCTTTTTGCTGCATACCCGAAGGCTAGTACATTCAGTACATTTATAATTAATTATCTCTTATGCAAAAAAAAAAAAAACTTTCGTTTTTTCAAAGGGCTGCTTGCTCGCTTCATCTTTCCCAGAAAATAAATTACAATGTTGTAAGTTGATTATTTATTCATGAATGTTTTTCTTTTTGCCCCTGGAGTTCACATTTAAACATAAATTTTTTAATAAATTCTATGGAGAGAGAGAGAGAATTCAAAGAAATACGGCTATTTTTTTTGCATTTGAAGGTTGTTTTCTTTTAAAAGGGCTTTTACTCGAAAGAGCGCAAGTTGCTTGCCTGCTCATTAGGGCCACATCGGAATCCTTAAAAAAAAATCTTATTAATTCAGGGATGGAACTGAATGAAGTTGAATGTCCAATTATCAATTGGCATTTTTGCTATACTTCCTTAGGGAGAGAAATTTGTATAAATAAATGACTCACTGTAGAGTCTTTTTTCCAACACACCTTTGCCCTAAAATAACGCCGTAAATAAAAGCTGATCTAAAAGGATCAGTGATGCACAACCTTTCAAGAGCCGCTTACATTTCTGATTTTGACTGAGGATCTCATTAAAAAAATTTTCAAAAGAAAAAAACGGCGAGAGAATTATTTCCCTTAGGGCACGCGCACACGGGTGACTTTTGTCACGCAACAGTTTTGTCTCTAGCAGTTTGAGCCGTCGTGACATGACAGTAGAGTGACTAGGGCAAGCAAGCAACTTCTCCGTGACGTTCTTTGGAAGGAATAGCTCGACGTATATTAGAATTTTTAAATGTAATCACTGGTTTTAAAAGTTCCAGTAAATAATCGAAACTTGTTACACTATAATATTTTGAAAATTTATCGGGAAAATTTTTCAATTTTTCATGTAGGGTATAAAAGTTTCCCGATATTAATCTGTTGGATGAATCCAATAATCTTTTTGTTTACGTTTTTTTCTTTTATTTATTAAAAGAGCGCACACACCTGCTGTCTCTTCGAAGTCCATTTTACAACTGAATTAAATATTTGTAACAAATCATCGGGACAGACACCTACTCGTTTGCGCGGCCAGATTTTGAAGGGTGATAGTGACAGAAACTGTTGAGTGTCAAAAGTCACCCGTGTGCGCATGCCCTTAACCCGTGACATACGTCATCTCAGTTATTATCCGTCATTCTCAGTGTTACTATTGAAAATTGGTACATCAAAAATACTTCAAAATTCGATTCTGATCTGATTCTTTTTATTTGTATTTATAATTTGTAATACTTTCATTTTACCATTTAAATCGCCGAAAGAATCCAAAATTCTTTATGCTCAATCCCCATAATTTATATTTGTTGGACTGCCTCATAACGGATATTTTATTTATAGAGTAAATAAAGTAAAGTCAATTGGTATTATCCTACCACTTGTGTCTTTTCAGTTTTTTAATGAAAAAATTTACAAATCTGACTTTTTTAAAATCTTTTTGGCAATTTAGGCCATCTAGACTTTTTACGATACTATTTTTTTTTTTTTTTTTTTTTAACATTCACACTTTTTTCTCATTCACACTCACACTCACACACACATTCACACTGTCTTTTCGGCAGCTCAGGCCATATAAGACATTTACGATAACCGTTATTTATGAATTTATATATATTAGGGTCCAGGCATTTTTATTTAAGCCATCTGGTATCCAGATGGCTTAAATAAAATCATCGGACTGCCTGGGGTCCGAACCCGCGACGTTTGGTATATGAGGTTAGCACGCACGCTAACCCCTACACCACGCCCCGTGGGCTTTACGATACTAAATATTATATAATTATGATCAAACACATGAACGAGTAGATCTATTCTTGGACTGTTGAAGAGGGTGTTATAATCAAGAAGACAAAACAATTTTTTAAAAAATTATCTTGATTTATTTCAGAGCATTTTTGGCTTGGCTGACAAGTTTTTTTTTTTTTTTTTTTTTTTTTTTTTTTTTTTGGAATGGGTGCATAAGGTCCGAAGACCTATAATGACCAATAGTCACATGCAGCCAGGAAGAAAATAAAACAAAAGGAGAAGCATAAAGGGGAAACTCAACTGCGGGAACTGAGAAGATGCCTGTTGAGGTTAGACTTGAAAGTCTGAAGATTGTAGGTTTTGGGGAAGATAGACGCAGGGAGCTTGTTCCAATCACGGGAAGTCATGGGGACAAAGGAAGAATGAAATTGTTTTGTTCTGTTAGTCGTGATCTGAACAGCATAGGGATGCTGGGAAGATGCCTCTCTTGTGTTCCGTGAATATGTTGCATTGGGTGGGATAATTGATTTTAATTCGGCAGAGCATTGACCATGGTAATACCTGTAGAAGAGAGATAGTGCAGATACTCTTCTTCTATGATCTAGTGACTGTAAGGATGCAGTAAGGGTAGAATCACCTATCAGTCTAATTGCACGCCTCTGTATGGCTTCCAAGGAGGAGAGAGCGTCTTTCGACGCCCCTCGCCAAAGGTGGGAACAATATTCAAGACACGGCCGAATTTGGGCTTTATAGAGGATTAGGAGTTGTTGGGAGGAAAAAGTAACGCTTCGTTTTGAATAGGAAACCCAATTTCCTTGCGGCAGATTTAACCACAGAAGAGATGTGGTTGCTCCAGGAGAGATCAGATGTAACTGTCACTCCCAGAACAGAAAATGAATCTTTGAACTCGAGACTATTATTGCTGTAAATAAGGGGAGGGCAAATCCTATTTTTTTGTCTAGAAATTAAACAACATTGGGTTTTTTGGGAATTGAATTTTACTTGATTGAGGTTTCCCCATTCCTCCAAGAGACCAAGATCATCATTTATCGACGACACAGCCCCCAGACGACCAGTGGATGAGGTTTCACCAGTCCTGACTGAGTGCAGGGTACTGTCATCAGCAAAGCAATGAATTATGCGCAATTGGACTTGTTTCGGCTACAAAACGCCGTCATCATCGCCGTCAGCCAAAAATGCTCTGAAATAAATCAAGGTAATTTTTTAAAAAATTGTTTTGTCTTCTTGATTATAACACCCTCTTCAACAGTCCAAGAATAGATCTACTCGTTCATGTGTTTGATTGTAATTTACTGGACTAAACTAAAAAGTTTCGTTAAAATAATAATTATGATATATTGGCGTCCAGCCACATTTATTTAAGCCATTTGGTATCCAAATGATTTAAATAAATTCATTGGATTGCCTGGGATCCGAACCCGCGCCACTTGGCTTTAAGATTTTTTTTTTTTTTTTTTTTTCTAAAAAACATTCACACTTTTTTTCTCATTCACACTCACACTCACACACACATTCACACAGTCTTTTCGGCAACTCAGGCCATTTAAGACTTTAGACGATAACCGTTGTAATATATATTATCTATTGTGGGTTGAGGCATTTCTATTTAAGCCATCTGGTATCAAAATGGCTTAAATAAAATCATCGGACTGCCTGGGTCCGAACCCGCGACGTTTGGTATAGGAGGTAGGCACGCTACCTACTACGCCACACCCGGGGGCGGCTTTAAGATTATTAACATTGAAATTTGTCAACAACGCTAACCTCTCGGCCTCGGGGAAGGGGATACAATTCTGACTTGTAAATATACAGTATATTCAAATACTGTATTGTCACTATAATAAACAAACTTTTTCTACGAGTGATTAAAAAAAAATGCTTTGTTTAACGCTCTACCTCTACGCTCTACGCTCTATTTATATAGAAAAGAAAAAATAATTTTCGATTAACATAGTTAATATAAAGCTGTGCGGTCAGTCACACCATATTTTTTTTGTTTTAGTCTATAAAATAACTCCATAACAATTGTTATCCGTCCATATTTACTTAACTAATTAGTAGCCAATGATTTTAAATAAAAACTTCACTTTGGCTCAATTAGTAAAATATTTTTTTTTTTTTAATTTTCGTAGATAACATCCCTTAAGTAGAAGAAATTATTTTAAGTGAGGGATGAGCGAGCTTGTATTAAAAAAAAAAAAAAATTCATGAATACGTAAATAAAATGCAAACATTGTAATTTATTTTCCGGAAAAGATGAGTGAGACCACTATATTTTTTTTTTTTTTTACCCTTAGCTTATGCAAATGGGGTGAGGAGTTTTGTTTAGGGGTTGCATTCGCCTCCACCCCCGTCCTGTCCGGGGGCATAATTAGACAACCACCGCCAGGTGAAAATTAACATAGATAGAGAGAGAGAGAAAACTAACCAACATATGTTCTTAGGGGCAAAAATATATTTATCAAAAGATGTTTATCTTGCAAGTTGCCAAAGTCCCCGAGACGAGAGACCAACCCTTAATTGATGAATTAATTACCTTGAAAAGCAAAAGGAAACGAACGAGTTCATCCCTCAGACGTTCCAACTCGTGACGAAGGTTTTTTTTTTTTTGTCTAATGGAAAAAATAAATCATTTTAGTTTTTTTATTATTATTCCGTCTCACACACTTTCTTTTTCTTTCGGGATAGTATAATACATTTTCATTTTTTCGTTCAACCAGAATACGTCGTATAATTAATTAATTAATGGTTAATATAATTTAGTAGATACGTAGGGCTTATAGCTGGTAGTTTAATCAGGATAGGTTAAAAGGTGAAAAAAATCTGCAGCTAGTTGTTTTTCATTATTTTATTCCCACCACGTTGACGTTTCGATCCCGGTTGGCATCATCCTCAGAACAGGTGGGTGTCATCCTCAGACACATACATAACACCCACCTGTTCTGAGGATGATCCCAACCGGGATCGAAACGTCAACGTGGTGGGAATAAAATAATGCAAAACAACTAGCTGCAGATTTTTCATCACCTTTTAACCTATCCTTAATATATTTTGTTGACCATAGGTCCTGATGAAAATTAAAATTTTGTTTTTTGTTGGCTGCCTTGTTCACCGCCTCCTGAATTAAATACGGCCGTTTCGGCCGATTCTTCTGACTTTCCTCAGGACTGGCTGAGTGAATAGTTTATTCTCGGCCCTTGGCGTATTCAACGGCGATCATGTTGTCGGTGCTGAAGAAGGCCGGAAGAATCGACCCCGTATTTGAATTTATCCTTTTATAATTAATCACTTTAATTAAAAAAAAATTCTCTAACCTAACATCCATGAATATTTGACTATTTGTTTGAATAATGAGAGAGGAGAAACGTTAGCAACAAAAAATACATTTGTTTATATTTTATCTGCACTGTAAAAAAAAATATGAATTTTCAATCATTTTCCATATACTTTCGTGGTTTAATTTTAATATACCCAGGATATGAATTAAAATTAATATAAAAGTTTATGAACAAATTACCAACTTTTAAACTGATCTTTTTCTTTGTGTGCCGCCAAATTTTGAAATCGTTAAAAGTGTACCGCGACAAGTTGAGAATCACTGGTCTAAACGTTCTCAAATAACTCGACTACCTCAAGGAATTTTTATTAATATTATTTTAAGGAAACTTGAAATTATTCTTTTAAAATTTATTTCACAAATCCAAATTTATTAAATTCTGGTTTGAAATTCGCGCTCTAAACTATTTAAATATTTATGAATTATATTACAATCATACTAATTAAATAATTTTTATAAATTAATTCAACTAAATAGCTATAAAAATTCAAATTCAATTTAACAATTTCACCAAAATAATTAATTTTAAAATATACAAGAAATTGGTTAGGTTGGCAACAAATTGAACTTTCTCATATATATTCATAAACAGTTTATGAAACAGAATTCCTATACTTGTATAGGAAGTTTTTTGGAAGTTTTTTTAACAGTGTGCCTGAATATGATCCTTTTTTTTAAGGTCTTTTTTTGGCATCTAAGGCCATTTAGACCCCATCCCTATTTATTTCAAGAATTTGATCCTTGTATGTTTTATTTCAAAATTAAAATTAAATATACAAATTAAACACTAGGTTATTTGTTTCAAAGGTTTTATTAATTAAAAATTAACACTTGATACATATTTCGTCATCATTAGAAGTCATTACATCTGGATGATAAGAAATTGTCATAATACGTATCAAGTGTTAATTTTTAATTAATAAAACCTATGAAACAAATAACCAAGTGTTTAATTTGTATATCTAATTTTAATTTACAAAATTTTCAACCAGAACCAACGGTCGAAAGTTTAAATCTTATTTTATATCAAAATTTTGAGAATGGTTTCTAAAAATAAATATCGCCTTACATTGCCCATACTTGGATCATACGATTCTATAATTTCTCTTCTTAATTAATCTCTTAATACTAATTAAAAAACAATAAAAATTCTTTTAGATTTTATTGAGGTGTATAGCTGATAATACATGGCCAATATGACCATGAGGAATAATAAATTGACAATGGCTTGGCCCTGATGATGGTCCTATATGTGACCGAAACGTTGGTCCTGGCACTTTATCTATATAAATAAAAATTGAAAAAACGACTAGCTGCGTTGCTCATTTGAACCTAAAATAAATAAAAATTCTTCATTGAACAAATAATACTTTATTTCATAAACAATTTATAGCTGAGATGTTATATTAATAAGAGGGTAGAAATGAGAGATGCAGCTAAGGTTATTTTGATTAATTCACACAGCTGACGTTTCGGTTCCATGTTTGAACAATCCTCAGAGCTGGCGAAAAGTCATTGTGAAAGTGTCATAGTGGATTTTATACATTGTTGAACAATTCATATATATTTATTATACTATGCACTTTCATAATGACTTTTGGCCAGCTCTGAGGATGGCTCAAACACGGAACAGAAACGTCAGCTGTGTGAATTAATCGAATAAAGAAATAACCTTAGCTGCATCTCACATTTCTACCCTCTTATTAATACTTTATTTTTTTTCCAAATAAATTTAAACCCCTCCTCCCTATGGCCGAGAGGTTAAATATAGTGACAATTGATAACCTTAAAAAGACATGGGAAAAAAGATATTTTTAGTAATCAAGTACGAATATATAAACTCCTTTGAGTTCATTCATCTCAGAGATCTTCTCTCCAAGGGACCCCGCCACTTTGACGTCATCAAATCGCATTAAATTATTATGTTTACATAGTGTTTTGAACATAAAAGATCTTTTTTCGTTTTTTTTTTTGTTGTTGTTGTTAATCCTTTGAATAGAGTAGAGTCCCAGCCTCAATCAACTACGGATAAATACTCCATTTTTTGGGAACAACCCCTTTCAGGGACATCATCATCTCGTTAATCGAAAAAAAAAAAAAATATCGAAATAATTGAACCCAAAGTTGCCATGGTGTGTTTGTTTATGGTGCGAGATAAAAGGGTTTCATTTCAGGGTAGGAAGGGTAGCCCAAAAAAAAGGGGAAAGAAACCCTATCGCAGGCTAGCTACCTGTTCGTTGGTTGGTTTCGCGCGTGGCGCGTGCCCAAAGGGTCTCGTCTCGCCTCATAACCCGATCAGGCCCTAAAAAAGTGAGAGTGTTAGGGAGAGAGAGACTCTTTTTTTATCTTCTACCTGTTCGCGTGGCTGCTGCCTAAAGGGTTCTTTTTTTGGCTCTCGCTTTTTTTTTTAATTATTATAATCAGCTGACATTTTATCCTTAAGGAGATTTATTAACTCTCTCTTAATGAATTTTTTAAATAGGTTATTAAATGGTTCATCTTTCATACGAATCACGAATGACGATATCACGAGAGTTCTAGAAAATTAATTATTATTTGTATTATAAATTGCTACTTTCCGTTGACAAATTTGAATCAAAATATTTAGATTGAGACTTGTAGTAATTTGTAAACATCAACGGAAATTTGTGCCAAAGGTCAAATTTATTTCAATTGAAATAAGAGGGAGACGGAGAGGCCTAAGCGGTCTCGGATGCCGAAAAAAGTCCTTAAAATAAAAAAACAAACAAACTGTGTGAGATTCTTTTTGAGTTTATGCAAAAAATTTAAACATACTGAAGGTATCGATACCACAAATTATGACCTATAAGCAGGGCCGTGACTAGCTTTTTTGAGGCCCTGAGCAAGAACTCATCACTGGGCCCACCTACACCAAATTTTACGAATTAATTAAAGCGACTTATTTCCCTAAAATAATAGTTCTAACCAGTAGTACATCCAGAAACTGGAGAGAGCTAAAGATTTTTTAGAAATGAACGTTTCCACTGATTTCTACGTCCATTTTTTTTTTTTTTTTTAATTTACGTGCATTTTATAGTTTATTATTATTATTATTATTTTAAGAAAATTAAATATCTATTTTTTGCTCTTAAATTTTACCTAACCATTTTAAATAACTTAATATTAATACAATAAAATGTGTATTTTTTCGACCTTTCTTGGGCCCCCCTTGCCGTCTAGGCCCTGGGCACTTGCCCCTGCCTAGTTTCGGCGCTGCCTATCAGAAGAAGAAGAAGATATTTTATTAACTAATATTTTTTAGAGATTTTTAAAAAAACCTGATCCCCTCTGTCCGTGTTTTTAATCAAATCTATAATGATATTTTAATAGACAATTAAAATTTTTTTTTCTTTTTTAAAGTGGAACTTTTATTTGATGGCCTCAAATTTTTTTCACTCTTCTATGAGCATGTCGCGTTACAAGCCCTGACGTCAAAGACCGTGACGCTACAAGCCTTGACGTCACAGTCGTGACGACAAAAATAGATTTTTATTTATTATTCACTTGTCAAGACAAATAGAATAAATTTTAATATTTCACACATCCATATAACGTCCATAACAGACCGGTAGCAGTTCATCTGATCTTTTTTTCTATATGTATTAATATTTTCTTAATTGCGATGTAGCATTCCTGGGCCCCAATCAGTAAAAATAAATAATATATAATATTAGAGAAAAAATTTAATTTAAATTTATTCTCTTAAAGGAGAGCCCAGCGTATTATTATTTTAAGATTTTAAAGAAATTAAGAAAGATACTTTAAAATTTGTTCATTGGGGGAGGTGGGGGAGGAGGTAATTGCTTGGATCGTGCAATCCCCCCCCCCCACGTCCCGTCATTCCAAAAATCTTTCTGGCTAGCATTCTTTTTGTAGAATTTTTAATTTTCATCAGATTTTAATAAAATTTGTGATTCAAAAAATAAGATCAATTTAATTTTTAGCCATTTCTAATTGACTTGTTTAGGCCTAATATAAATTTTATAATTTTTTAGCTATTCATTGGATGAACTTAATTTTTGTGAATGGAAGGATCGCAACACCCTTCCATTCATCGAGGACCTTCTAATAATGATAACATTCACAATTTAAGATTAAATAATTTTTAATTATATAACGTTTTAGATTTCTTCTAATTTTCGTTTGAAAGTCCGAAACGCCATATGAATTTTTTTTTTTTCGTTTTCCAACTGAATAAAAGATAAAATTCTAATAAATTTCTGTCATTTATGGAAAAGGCTTGTCTCGCCCGCCCCATTCAGCAGATGTTTAAAAGAAGTAAAAAAAAAAAATAAGGATTAAGGGCGGCCAGCCAGCCCTTTGCTCTTAATTAATAATAAGCGCCCTCTTTTATTTAAATAAATAACAGCTAATAATAATAATATTTGAAAAAATAAAAAAAAAGGGTGGTAATTATTTTTCTACTCTAATAAATTAGAAGAGATAATTGCTCTTAAAAAATGGGGAGGAGGAGGGGGGGGGCGGAGGAAATTATAAAATATTAATATTTATAGCGTTAATAAATAATTTTGTTAAAGTATCGTTAATTCTTCGTCTTCTTGTTTAATAAATGAATCTCGCTTTGATTTTAATTAGCGCTTGAGTGATCAATTTATTTTTCTCGAATCTTTGACGTCACGATTTTCGTTACAACTTGTTGACTCCGATATGGAGATACCATACATACTCTTTATAAAGAAAAGAGAGAGAACAAGAGAGTCATTGATTGTCGGTTTAAAATTGAGACATGATAAAAAAAAATAAAAAAATAAAAACCTGCCTCCCTTTGCATGTAAGGGAGGAAAAAAAAAAATCTTCGATCGAGTGGGAAAATGATGGAGGGGCTAACGATAACCAATAACAAATTTTATTGAGCATAATAATTTCACCCTAAAATGTGGTCAGCCCACTTATTATTGAATAATAAATAAAAAGTACTTTATTGTTAGTTATGAAAAAAAAAAATTTAAAAGTTAGAGAGACGGTTTCTTCATTCATGGTCAAGTAGCAAATTTAGTCAAGAGCTCACAATGCAATAATAAACAATAACTGCCTTAGGACCGGTTGCTTCACTTCTAGTCAACTAGTAAACTTATTCTACCGATACCAAATCATCGATTTAGTAATCAAGAACAGGGGAAGTTTTTTGAAGTTAGCAACTTAATAAAGGCATTATTTATAAAAATTATTAAAATTCAAAATAAATGATTAAAGTTAGCTAATTAGGTTTTATTTTCTCTTACCTATATATGTAATATATACAGTATATAGAGAGAAAGTATTGGATTAATGTGAAAAATTCGATGTCGAAATTTTGATGGATATACGTTTTGGGCCTACTTCATAGGAAAGATAGGAGAAATGGTTGCCATGGTAACAAAATAAAAATATTTTACCATGTTTATAAATTTTACATCTTGAATTCTAATATATCGGCGGAACTAAAAAAATCTGGTGTGACAAGCACAGAACACAACTTTCTCTTACCTTTTGTCTGTTTTTTTTTAACAAAAATTTAAAAATTTCCTAAAAAATAAATAAACAAGAATTGTGTTCCTAACTTCGCCCCTTTACCGTTGGCACTAGTTGAAACATTCTTAAATTTAATTAAATTTTCATCTAATTATAGATGAAAAAATAACACTAGGTTAGGTTTCAAAAAATTTTTATTTTTAGATTTTGTGCATTTCGACGTTAACACATCATCTACTGTGTCCTAGCTCAGAAAATGATTTGTTAACGTCGAAATGCGCATAAGTTAAAAATAAAAAAAACCCTTTGAAACTTGACCTAGTGTTATTTATTTACCTTATACCCAACTTTGGGTTAACTACGATCTGGCCTCTATTAAATCATATGATCAGCTTACCTAAACGTAAAAAGACTTAAAAGACATGAGTTATCCGAGGTATAAATAGTTAATTAGATGTGAAGCAATCGGCCAACATTCAACTTTTTTAATTAATCAAACAAAGGGAAAATTTGAATTAGATTTAAACTCTCGACCGTAGGCTCATTGTAATAAATATTATTTTAAATGATACACCAGCAAATTTTTGAGAGTAATGTCAAAATGCGTGTGAAATATATTATTTCATCAATAAAAATTTGAAACATATTACCTAGTTTATTTATTTAAAATATGAGAATTAGGATGTTATGTGATGTGATGTATTTACTTTCCATCTCTATTAGTGGTTTACAGTCTATCTTTATTTTTTGTGAAAAAAAATCAAATAGCCTCAATGGTTATTAGATGATCAATCTAAAAGCCCTTTCTTGCCAACTTAATAAAAAAAAAAAAAAAACCCCCAAAAAATGGGAAATAATATTTCGTGGTTGGGTAACTGAAGTGAAAGTGTTGATGTGATTCGGGATAGATGGCTGGGCTAATCATTTAACGAGTCATTGGCTCTTCTTCCGGGGACAATTGGACAATTAGGGAGGGGCATGGAACATAGGACCTGGACATGTGCACCCCCTTTAAGAGAGGGGGTAGGCCTAACCACCCAGCCCACCTATTGTGTCAGCGCAGCTATTCCTCACGTTCTCCACCCAAATAATTACCTAACTGTCATTCGTGTGCGGATTTACAATAAAAAAGGAAAAAATACGTACTCGATTCTATCCTTTTGATATATTTTTTTTTTTTTTTTTCAAGGGAAAAAGCAAAAAAAATTCAACCTTTTTGTGATAATAATGATATCTGATTATTATAGGCTAGAAGGGTGGAGTTGATTCAAAATTCATTCACTCTCTGTATTACTGTTTGTAAACACACTCTAGTGGCCAACTGGCGGATATTTATTAATCAAAAAATTAAAAGGATATAGTAGGCCATGATGTAAAATTATGAATTTAATTTGGGGCACCGGGTTAACTAATCGTCACTTATCTCCATGTCTATCATTCTCATTTAAATTAGAATAGAATTTCAAAGACTAAATATTAAGCTGCCCCCAGAAAGATAATAATACTAATAATATAATTCACTGTGGTTAATTTAAAAAAGAATTAACTTTTATAGAAGCAACTTCAGGCCATCGGTCATTGAAAATAAAATTTAAAGAATCTTCCAATTAATGATGAAGGAAGATGAAGGAGAAAAAACTCTTCTCTTCTCTCAATAGCTCAATTTTATTTTATTTATTTTAAAAAAAATTTTAAGGTTTTTTTCGGCTTCTAAGGCCATTTAGAACCCATCCATATTTATTTCAAATTATTTGTAGCCAATTCAAATGAAATAAATTTTTCTCACTTGGGACGGGAAGCGAACCCGGGACCCTAGGCACGAGAAGTTAATGTCTTGGACAAGGGCATTATTCATTTATTTTTCTTTTAATTAAGGGTTGAGAAAGGAGAAGTGAAAAGATTTTTCTCCTTTAACTTCCAATTTTACTTTCTCTTACCTATTTATATATGTTAATATACAGTATATAGAGAGAAAGTATTGGTTTCATGTCAAAAATACGATTTTATGAAAATTTTCAGCAAATTTATTAGTTTTCAAGGTAATATTTCAGAGTCCTATCGGCACTCCTTCTTCAGTGGATTTCACCTCATTCACCACGTGTCCTTTACAATTAAAACGCTTGGAAGCGACCATCTTAATTACCTCCTAAAATTAAAAATAAATAATTTACGTATAAGATGGTCGCTTCCAAGTGTTTTAGTTGTAAAGGACATACATGGTGAAAAA
>JAKCPI010022770.1:0-14666 GCA_023213315.1 Euborellia annulipes
AAAAAATCTGGTGTGACTGGCGCACAGCACACAACTTTCTCTTACCTTCGGTAATCGAAAGTTGTGTTCTGTGCTTGTCACACCAGATTTTTTGTGTCGACATATATTTAGTTCCCGACAGTACGGAACATTGGAATTCAGATGTAAAATTTATAAGTATGGGAAAATATTTATATTTTGTTACCATGGCAACCATTTCTCCTATCCTTCCCTATGAAATACAAGAGTAAAGTGGTCTTCAGAAGATTTCAATCGCAAAATGAGAATATACATTTGAAAGAGCATCTAAAAAATAATTGATTTTTGAATTTAAAAAAAAATCGTTGGAGCAAATTTTGAGAAAATCGAAAAAAACTGAAAAAAGTACATCAGTAAAGTACTAGTACTCTTTGGCCGATTTTGATTAAAAGCTTATTTTTCCGGTCCCGGGTGGTGTTTAACTTAAATATAAAATTTCAACCTCGTAGCTCAATTCCTTCATGCTTAAAATTGAACACAGACACACCCACCCTCACACCCACACACCCACAGACAGACCATGTCGCGAAAACCACTTTTACTTTCTCTTAGCCTATATATGAAATATATAGGAGAGAAAGTATTGCGATCATGTCAAAAATTCGATGTCGAGATTTTGATGGATATACATGTTTTGAGGTCCCCTGAGTCCAAAAAAAGTGGGTCCCGCAAATTGGTCTGTGTGTGTGTGTGTATGTATGTGTGTGTGTGTGTGTGCGTGTGTCTGTATGTGTGGACAGATTTTTAGCATGAAGGAATTGAGCTACCGGATTGAAATTTTATATTTAACTTAGGTACCTTCCCACACGCTCAAAATAAGCTTTTGAACAAAATCGGCCAAAAAGTACTAGTACTTTACTGATGTACTTTTTCAGTTTTTTTCGATTTTCTCAAAATTCCCTCCAAGGATTTTTTTAAAATTCAAAAATCAATTATTTTTTAGATGCTCTTTAAAATGTATATTCTCATTTTGCCGTTGAAATCTTCTGGAGACCACTTTACTCTTGTTCTTTTAGCATGAAGGAATTGAGCTACCGGATTGAAATTTTATATTTAACTTAGGTACCTTCCCACACGCTCAAAATAAGCTTTTGAACAAAATCGGCCAAAAAGTACTAGTACTTTACTGATGTACTTTTTCAGTTTTTTTCGATTTTCTCAAAATTCCCTCCAAGGATTTTTTTTAAAATTCAAAAATCAATTATTTTTTAGATGCTCTTTAAAATGTATATTCTCATTTTGCCGTTGAACTCTTCTGAAGACCACTTTACTCTTGTTCTTCATAGGAAAGATAGAAATGGTTGCCATGGTAACGGAATTTAAATCTTTTTCTTTTTATTAGATTAAAAATCAATTATTATTTAAATTCCCATTTATTTTTTTTTTTATTTCTGTTTTAATTGTTTCATAGAAAACATATAGAGTAAGGTGGGGCAAAAGTCCGCACGGGGCAAAAGTCCGAATCCTCATTTTAAAATCCCCGGTAGACTTGGCGTTGTTCTAAACAACTTTGTTAGGTTGGTAACAACAAGAACAGATGATGATTCGAAATTCAATAACGTGTTTGAAGCCGATTGTTAACAATGAGCAAATTTATGTTTTTGTCACCTTCCATCTAATATTTATGGAAATTCTCATGGTTGCAACATGTACCAGCATGCACTTTTCTAACTGTCTAATGTCTTTGATTGCAAGCTGATAACCCTAAATAAATATTTTAAAACCTTTTTTTTCTCTACAGTTAACAATAAAAATTTTTTGTAACACTTCGGTGAAAATAGCTAAATGGGGCAAAAGTCCGCGGCCTCGACGGGGCAAAAGGCCCAATGGATCTCCAATGGAACAAATGTCACCCAATGGTATTCGAGTTTCTAATACCCCTACCTAGTAGTTTCTGGGTTTCTAATACCCCTATCAAGTATTTTATCGGATTAATGAGCCTAGGGAAACGACCACGACCCGAAATGTTTATGCAGATTATGAACTTCAATCTTACTGGGGACTAATTGTTATAAGGCCTATTGTGTATTTCTAATAAATAAAATAAATACATAAAACATACCTATACCTAATGTATTTCTTATTAAGTCTTTTTTATACCCTGGTTCGAGAGTTTGTTCGCTGCAGGGGCAATTGTTTGCACCTAAGGACTTTTGCTCCGCTAGTGCGGACTTTTACCCCCTCGATGGGGCAAAAGTCCGCAAATGAAAATTTTTGTTTAAATACCTCTCCTACTCTTATGCTACCGAATTGGAAACCAAAAAAATTATGTAAGATAGCCAATTAACCAGGCTTTCAGGGGATGTTCCTATTTTTATTGTATCTTTCATAGGAAGGTCAAAAAAAATTCCCAAAGAAAAACTGCGGACTTTTGCCCCACCTTACTCTATATATATCTCTCCCACTTGCAAACATTATCGTCTCTCTCTACTCTTTTTAAATTCCCTTTCCACCTTATCTTCGCATAGAAACAATGTTAATTTCCTATAGGGATTTGTATGTTAATTTCGATTCAAAAGGGGGTCCCCTTTAGAACTTTTTAGGCATTTAAAATTTTTTTTTCCAATTCTTATGAAATTTTGTATTTATTTACGATTCTATATTGTGTATAAAATGTCCAAATATGAGATTAAAATTTTGAAAAATAACCATAGTTTATTTGAAGCAGTCAACATTTAAAATGCAAGTTTGAAACTAAGGTGCTATCGGAAACTAAATATATCTCGACACAAAAAATCTGGTGTGACCAGCACGGTGCACAACTTTCTCTTACCGAAGGGTAAGAGAAAGTTGTGTGCTGTGCGCCAGTCACACCAGATTTTTTTGGATTCAGGGGACCTCAAAACGTGAAGATCCATCAAAATCTCGACATCGAATTTTTGACATGAATCCAATACTTTCTCTCTCTATATATATATTACATATATACATAGGTAAGAGAAAGTAAAAAAGAGACAAAAAAAAAGAAAATTTTATATTTGAATTGATTCTATTTTATTTTTTTTTTTTTTTGGAAAATTTTATTTAATTTAATTTTATTGAAAAATATTTAAAAATAAATTAATCAAATAAAAGGACAAAGAAAAAAAATCTAGGATATGTGGCTGTCTTCGTGTCTTCAGAAAATGGCGTTTCGGTCCCAAGTGGTTGCCTTCGTCCGGACACAATTGAAGACGTTTCGGTTCTTTTCTGAAGCGATAGTCTCTTGACCAGAAAATGAGAAGTGAGGCGGTATGTGGCTGGCTCTCCCAGACAAGATAAATTTTAAAGACCCTGACGGCTCCTGAGGCCGATATACAGATGCTGGCGGCTCATCGGCCGACAACCGAGTGATATGATGAGATGCTGGCGGCTTTACAGTCCGCAAAAGAGTAAAATGAAGAACTGAGATCTTTGCCAGCCAGCAAACCAGTGATATAACTTCTTGTCATCGACGATCGATTTGTTTTCTTGGAGAGGGGAAGAAAGGATTAAAGTTTTTTTTTTTTTTATGTTTTTTTTTCTATCAATTTCACTCTTTTTGGAAATTTTATAATTAAATTAGATATATTTCGATTTCTTTTTTTTTTCCTCTTTTAATCCTTATTTCGATTTAATCTTTTCCCGAAATGTAATTTAAAAAAAAACTAGCCGCGCCGCCCGCCTTCGGCGGGCTTCGCGTCTAGCCAGGGGGGCTACGCCCCCTGGACCCCCAGCCGCTGGCTCGGGCCCGCCTGCGGCGGACCCTCGCCTTTCTTAAATATGAGAAACGGGCTGTCGTCTAGACAGGGGGGCTACGCCCCCCTGGACCCCCAGCCGCTGGCTCGGGCCCGCCTGCGGCGGACCCTCGCCTTTCTTAAATATGAGAAACGGGCTGCCGTCTAGACAGGGAGGCTACGCCCCCCTGGACCCCCCAGCCGCTGGCTCGGGCCCGCCTGCGACGGACCCTCGCCTTTCTTAAATATGAGAAACGGGCTGGCGTCTAGAGGCGAGGGGGGGCTACGCCCCCCTGGACCCCCCAGCCGCTGGCTCAGGCCCGCCTGCGGCGGGCCCTCGCCTTTTCTTAATTATAAAAAGAAAATTATTATTACTACGTATTCCAATCCACTGCCTGCTTGAGGATTTGTTTACATTCATGGAATACGCAAATGAAAAGAATACAAAAATATTCCTCTGTACATTTCCTATGGGAGAAATCGTAACTTTAGGAATTAATAACTCAAAAAGTTATAGGAATTTCGGGACCCGAGTATTTTTCCGGGACTCTCCATAACCTCCTCTATAAGACTGCAAAATCTCGTTTCGAAATTCCAACGGGAAGTTGGTCAAACAGAGCGTGACAGACGGACAGACAGACAGACAGACGGACAGACAGACAGACAGACGGACACTCCGCAATTATTATATATAGAAAATTAAATTTGCTAAAATTAATAAAGAAAAATTAATTATAAAAAAAAACTCTCCCTGACCTCAGGAACCTTGATTTCGAATCTACTTTTTTAATAGATAGAGAATTTTGGTTTGAAGCTATCATTATTACAGATGTTCTTTTTATGCACGAAGACACACATCTCGTGAAGATACATTATTTCCTATATCTAAATCCTTATTTCTGGTTCCCTTTATCCAACCTCTTATATGCTAGGGAGGATGTCCTAGTTTGAGGAGGAACTCCCTCAGCACCGCCTCCTTTCGAAGAATGCTTCACTGAGAGGGAGCCTTCTTTACGTCCCTTTCACAGGATGTCACAGGAACTCCTTCTCCTCGTAGAGTTGCCTGGGGCTATCCATTCCAGTGCCTGCTTGAAGATTTTTTTACATCAAATAAATTAATGAAAAAATTAGGTGTTAGCTGTGTCTTCTACACAGCCGGTGGCTTTTTAACGTGACAACGTCTTTTGCTTGACTTCAAAAAAAATTTTTTTCTCTTACCTATATTGAAATATAAAGAGAGAAAGTATTGTTTTTGTTTTTTTTTTTTACTAGTAGTTTGTTTTCATAAATAAACATGTTCAAACATTTTCATTGAAACAATATATGACAGGTGTGGCCAAACTTTTATCCATTAAGGGCGACATATGCTTAAAAAATGAGGTTTTTCGAGAAAAAAACCAATTTTTGAGTTAATTACTCGGGATTTTTTTATTTATTCTATTAGAGGTTATCTTTCTGCACCAAATGACATCTCATTTAGTCAGATCTGATTAGCCGTTCGGAATCTACAGGGGTTTAAAATTTCGAAAAACGAAATCCCGCCGAGTGTTCTCATGCGGTAAAATGACGTCATATCAAAAAAAGAAAAAAAGCCCTGGGGGTATTGAACCACTCTTTCTACAACTATATTTAGATTTAATGTAGCATTTATGGTCAAGTCGCTATGCGTTGCACAAGTAGGGCTATTTTTCGATATTTTTTTGCCTAAAAAATGAGGTTTTTCGAGAAAAAACCAATTTTTGAGTTAATTACTCGGGATTTTTTTATTTATTCTATTAGAGGTTTTCTTTCTGCACCAAATGACATCCCATTTAGTCTGATCTGATTAGCCGTTCGGAATCTACAGGGGTTTAAAATTTCGAAAAACGAAATCACGCCGAGTGCTCTCATGCGGTAAAATGACGTCATATCAAAAAAAAGAAAAAAAGCCCTCGGGGTATTGAACCACTCTTTCTAAAACTATATTTAGATTTAATGTAGCTTTTATGGTCAAGTCGCTATGCGTTGCACAAGTAGGGCTATTTTTCGATATTTTTTTGCCTAAAAAATGAGGTTTTTCGACAAAAAAACCAATTTTTGAGTTAATTACTCGGGATTTTTTTATTTATTCTATTAGAGGTTTTCTTTCTGCACCAAATGACATCCCATTTAGTCTGATCTGATTAGCCGTTCGGAATCTACAGGGGTTTAAAATTTCGAAAAACGAAATCCCGCCGAGTGCTCTCATGCGGTAAAATGACGTCATATCAAAAAAAAAGAAAAAAAGCCCTCGGGGTATTGAACCACTCTTTCTAAAACTATATTTAGATTTAATGTAGCTTTTATGGTCAAGTCGCTATGCGTTGCACAAGTAGGGCTATTTTTCGATATTTTTTTGCCTAAAAAATGAGGTTTTTCGAGAAAAAACCAATTTTTGAGTTAATTACTCGGGATTTTTTTATTTATTCTATTAGAGGTTTTCTTTCTGCACCAAATGACATCCCATTTACTCTGATCTGATTAGCCGTTCAGAATCTACAGGAGTTTAAACTTTCAAATTAGAATTTACCGCACCGCGGTAAAATAAAATGATAGGAAAAAAATAAATGGTGAATTCTTTAGCTGAAAATTCATTCTTTCTAACCGTATATTTCCCATAATTATACCTCTTAAGACAGAGGAGTTATTCAAGCCAATAAACTTTTTCGTGCATGCCCCTCTAACATGCCACTATAGACACATGATTTGTAAGACGTTGTCACGTCAAAAAGCCCAGGATTTAAACACAGATCCGACACCCTAGCCCGTTACACCAGCGGAACTAATATTTCTTGAACCATTTAAATAACCTTTTTTTTAAACTTAATTCCGCCTTAGGCTTTTCAATCCCTTCCCTCGAGGGGGGGAGATAAAATTAAATCATTAATTATGTAAATTGAGGCAAAATGCTGGCTGGTTGCGCACGTCGCTTTGTTCTCTCCCTTTTGCTTTTGTATTTGAGCTCAAAATATTTAATACCAACTCTCTCTCTCTCTCTGTATCAAAAATCACATGCGTTTGTTGTATTTACTAATCATACAGATTAAGCGCCTGGTAACCCGGAGGCTCTCTGTCCATTTATTATTAATTGCTAAATAATTGGTGCAAAAGATTTTTTCTTTTTTGTTTCTCATTATAATTAATATTTGTATGTGTTTATATTATGGAAATAATTGAGGGTGGGTGGATGGGTTTAATTTTTAGTTGAAATAAAATTGAAATCAATTCTCGGAAATTATCTATACTAGCTGCGTAGCCCTTCTTCGGCTGGCTTCTAGTCAGATAATTGATTTAAATACCGGTCTAGATATCTGGTTAATTAATATGAATATATTCTACTTGCCTTGTTTGAGTTAAACTAATATTATTTTAATTTATATATCCTATATTTTATAATTATCTATCTATATATTCATATGAAAAACTAAAATTTAATTACAAGATGTTGAAGAAAAAAAAACTTAATTCGGCCTAGCATTTATTTATTTCCTATGTCTACGTTTCGGGGACTTCTTGTATTTTAAGGTCCTGAGAATGGGTGACGTATAGTCCCCGAAACTTTGGAAAAAAAAATGAGAGAGAGAGAATCGAGCTAGGAGGTTGAAAGTTTATATTCAAGTTAGGCACCCCCCTAGGGGGTGAAAATTAGCTTTTAATCATAATCGAGGAAAGAGTACTAAATTAGTATTATTTAATTAATTATTATTATTAGAAATTCCTATCGGGATCCCCGTTAATTTGCCCGAGGTGCTTAAATGCACGAAGACACACACCCCAAACCCAACCAGCATCGGCCATCTACTGGCACCCCGTAAAGTTACATCATTTCCTATCTCTAACTCCTCCTCCTGCTTTCGTCACTAGCTAGTGAACTAATCCTTATTTCTGGTTTCACCCAGTTTCCTTTTATCCAACCTCTTCTATGCTAGGGAGGATTTCCTAGTTTGAAGAGGAACTCCCTCAGCACCTACTCCTTTCGAGAAATGCATCACTGAGAGAGAATCTTCTTTACGTCCCTTCCACAGGAGGATGTCAGAGCAGTACTCTCTCCTCGTAGAGTGACCTGGGGGCTATTGTGGTAAGATGCAATATTCCAATCCAGGGCTTGCTTGAGGATTTGTTTACATTAAATAAATATTTTTTATTTAATGAAAAATCCCGCACGCTCAGGGTTTGAACAGGGATCTTCTTTGTAGAAGCCGACTTCCTAGCACACTACACCAGCGAGCCCCCTTATTTAATTAATACGATGAATAAATCGGTCTAGTGTGAGCGGTGAATAAAAAGCCACCGAATATTCATTAAGAATTATGATTTAATTTTTACTTTTCTTTTATAACTTTAAGCTGTAATTCAAACCTACTTGTTGGATTTTTATGGGCTTTTTTTTAAACACTCACACACACATTCACACAGTTTTTTCGGCAACTCAGGGCATTTAAGACTTTAAACGATACCCGTTATTTGTAAATATATCAATTGGGTGTCCAGGCATTCTTATTTAAGCCATCTTGTATCCAAATAATAAAATCATCGGACTGTCTCGGTTTCGAACCCTCGACCCTTGGTATACAAGGCAGGCGCGCTGCCAACTACGCCAAACCAGAGGGCTGGTTTTTTCTTAAAGTACAGAAAATTTTACGATGTTAAATTTTATTTTTGAAAATCTCATATAGGGTGTCTCGAAATAAAATCTAATAAAAATGATGAAGAATATGGCTGTTTAGCTTGATAAGGATAGCGGAGGGCAGCCAGGAAAAATTGAATCAGATAAAAATACAATCAATTTTTATTTGATTGTCGACGTTTCAGACGCCAGTCGCGCCCTTCCTCACGACCTATGATCAATACATAAATAATTATAATAGAATATGCGTAAAAAATGTATTGATTATAGGTCCTGAGGAAGGGCGTCCGAAACGTCGACAATCAAATAAAAATTGATTGTATTTTTTCCTGATTCAATTTTTCTTGGCTGCTATCCTTATCTAATAAAAAGTTTTTTTAGCTATTCTGGATTTGTAATGCATTTTATTTGACTTCGAGGGATGTTCTCGGGATCACCCATCCGAGAATTACACACAAAAATCTCATAATTATTAATCTATAATTAATTACATAAATTAATTTTCCTATTATTAGAACTTTTTTGAATTTTTGGTTCAAAAGGGACTAAATACACAGTTAGTATAAACATATATATATAGTCTTACCTATTACCGAAATAATACGTTTCGAATAAATAACTAAATATATATAATATAAGTGAAATGGAATGCAAATATTTTGCTAACAATTCCGTGTGTGTATATAAATCTCTCTCTATCTCACTCCCTCTCTCTAGAGCTAACTAATATTAGCTGCCATAGTACATTCAAAATGGTGATATTCCTCGGGTCGCGCGATCTGCAGCATTAAACAGAAATATTAGCTTCCACACGTTACGGTTACGCATTGGTTAGTGTTGTTGTTGTTGTTGTTGTTGCTATTTGGGCCAGGAGAGATGAATTTTAGAGGTGCTCTCTAATGAATATGTGACTCTATAAACAGGAATACATTAGATACCCCAGTAGTCATTAGGAAATCCAACCCTTTCTTTTTTTTTTATTATTATTAACATTAACATTTATTTTATTTAAAATGTTGGAATATAAAATATGTTGAATTTTATATTTATTTGTTTACGCTATTTGAGATTTTATTACGAGCCTCCTTTTTTTTTTTGTTATTAGCTGCACAGGATACTTTCGGTGAATGATTTTGCCGTCCCATGTTTATTTCAAAGTCATTTTTTTCTCTTTAAAGCTTAATTTTAATTTTTTGTAAATTTTAGTTGATTTATATTTAGAGTAGGCTGGTGAGAATTGTTTTAATTATTAATATTATATTTGATTTGATTCAATTGAATCACTTAAGGGTTGATGAGAAAATCATAGTTCTTAATGAATATTCGGTGGCTTTTTTTTCACCGCTCACTCTGGACCGATTTATTCATCGTATTAATTAAATAAGGGGGCTCGCTGGTGTAGTGTACTAGGGTGTGTCGGCTTCTACAAAGAAGATCCCTGTTCAAACCCTGGGCGTGCGGGATTTTTCATTAAATAAAAATATTTATTTAATGTAAACTAATCCTCAAGCAGGCCCTGGATTGGAATATTGGATCTCACCACAATAGCCCCCAGGCAACTCTACGAGGAGAGGGAGTTGCTGTGGAGTATTTAGTAGGGTCCGACCGAAACAAGATTTTCAGCCGAAACCGTAACCGAAACCGAAACTTGTATTTCCTATAAAATTTTTTTTATCTTTTTTTTTTTAAATTTTTTTTTCCCTCAAGTGCAAATCATTTGACCTTTTTACTTTCTCTTACCTATGTATATATGTAATATATATATATATATACTAGACGCAAAGCCCCGCCTTCGGCGGGGCTTTCCGTCTAGCCAGGGGGCGCAGCCCCCCTGGACCCCCTTGCTCGCTTACTTATATACATACCGGTACATATATTTTCCCTTTTCATTTTTATATATAGAGATTATTTTAACGGTTAATTATTCATGAACTTAAGAATTTTTGTGGAACATATCCTTTCCGGGACTCTCCCGGTACATGGACAAAAAATTTAAGCCGATATTTTAGAATTCAAAATGTAAATAAATAAAAAATCGTAAACATGGGTAAATATTTATATTTTGTTACCATGGCAACTATTTCTCCTTATTTTTATTTTTTTCTTATTTTAACTGTTAATTACTCATTAACTTATTGTTATTTGTGAAACAAAACCTGTCCGGGACTCTCACAAACATACACAAAAAATTTCATCAAAATCGGTTCAGTCGTTTAGGAGGAGTTCAGTCACATACACACGTACAGAAGAATTATATATATAAAGAAGATATTATATATATATAGAAAGTATTGGATTCATGTCAAAAATTCGATGTCGAGATTTTGATGGATCTTCACGTTTTGAGGTCCCCTGAATCCAAAAAAGTGGTTTTCGCGACATGGTTTGTCTGTCTGTCCGTCTGTGTGTGTGTGTGTGTGTGTTCACTTTTAAGCATGAAGGAATTGAGCTATGAGGCTGATACATATAAATTTTACATCTTGAATTCTAATATGTCGACGGAAACTAAATATATGTCGACACGAAAAATCTGGTGGACAAGCACAGTACACAAGTTTCGATTACCGAAGGTAAGAGAAAGTTGTGTGCTGTGCGCCAGTCACACCAGATTTTTTTTTTTGCATACGGTCTCATCCCATCTTTTTCAGACTCAGGTTTCGGCTACTTTTTGGCCGAAACCGATACTACGGCCGAAACCATGATTTTTGGCCGAAACTGGCCGAAACCGAATATTCGATCGGTTCCTATTATTTATATATTTTTAATAAATATTTAATACAAAAATGTGGTCTATAAATAATTCTCCTAATAATAATAATTCAAACCACAAAAGCTTTAATAAACACATTCATGATAATTATAATCTTACTTTAAATTTACTTATCAAGTATTTTCAAGAATCGTTAGAATTTTACACATCTAATATTTTCATTTTTTTTTTATTTATTTATTAATAATCAATATTGAGGGCTACCAACATACACAAATAAATAAGAATAAAGTAAAAATAAACTTTTTTTTTTTATTCAGATCGTTCACTTTTTATTTTCGCCTTCCTACTATATATTCTAATTATTTCCAGGAAATTTGCTTAAAACGACAGAAGAAGATCTTCCCTTGTTCAAATATAACTTTTTTAAATTTCAAATTATCCAAGCATAAATTTATTTAATTTTTTTTTTTTTTGAAAAATACCACTACTAAAAAAAAAAGAAGAGATTTAACCAACGTAATATATAAAATATCATCACTTCTTTTTGATCCTATCTAGGAATGAATAGGAGGAGGGGAGGGGAGGGAGGGGAATAGGGATTTATATAATAATATGCTCTCCCCAAAGAAACGCTCTGTTATGATGTCATATTCGTGCGCGCATATATATGATGATCATGAATTGTATATAAGAAAAGGAAAAAAAAGTGAAGGAAATTTGAAAATTTTCATTTTCACCCCCATCCCCCGCCCCCCCCCACCCCCCCCCCCACCCCCCCCCCTCAACTACTACCACATCATCTTTTTAAATTAAAGATTTCTCTCTCTTTTCTTTTCCTTGTTTTAACCAATTTTTTTTTCTTGTTCTTATTAATACAAGCAATATGGAAAATTATTATAGAGGGATTTAAATTTTTTTTTTTTTTTTTTTTGTTTAATAATAATTTTATTTCATCTGGATTTTTGTGATAGAAAATAAACAAGGATTCATTAATATGAAGGAAACTAATAGTTTGGTTTTAGTATACGAGTCTCCTCCCATCGATTAATCGATTATTCACCGATTATTTCCTTAAAAAAAAAATCGATTAATCGATGGGGAGGAGACTCGTATACTAAAAAAAAAGTCAAATGATTTTCATGAGAGGGAAAAAATGAAAATATAACGAAAAGATTTTCGCAAAAAGAGGAAAAATGGAAATTTTACAAAAAAAAAAAAAAAAAATTGGTTTTACTCGAAAAAAGGTCATGAGGGAAAAAATGAATATAATCGATTATTTTTATCATAATCAATTAATTTTTATTTTTTTAAATTTATTATCGGCTGGGACAGAAACCATCCAGCCCCATTTTTATTTACATTTACATTTATTTGTTACTTTCTCTTACCTATGTATATATGTAATATATATATATAGAGAAAGTATTGGTTTCATGTCAAAAATTCGATGTCGAGATTTTGATGGATCTTCACGTTTTGAGGTCCCCTGAATCCAAAAAAGTGGTTTTCGCGACATGGTCTGTCTGTGGGTGGGTGGGTGGGTGGGTGGGTGTGTGGGTGGGTGTGTGTGTGTGTCTGTGTTCACTTTTAAGCATGAAGGAATTGAGCTATGAGGCTGAAATTTTATATATAAGTTAAACACCCCCGGGACCGGAAAAATAAGCTTTTAATCAAAATCGGCCAAAGAGTACTAGTACTTTACTGATGTACTTTTTCAGTTTTTTTCGATTTTCTCAAAATTCGCTCTAACGATTTTGATTAAAATTCAAAAATCAATTATTTTTTAGATGCTCTTTCAAATGTATATTCTCGTTTTGCCCTCAAAATTGTTTGAAGACCACTTTACTCTTGCACTCCATAGAAAAGATAGGAGAAATGGTTGCCATGGTAACAAAATATAAATATTTTCCCATACTTATAAATTTTACATCTGAATTCAAATATTCCCTACTGCCGGGAACTAAATACATGTCGACACAAAAAATCTGGTGTGACAAGCACAGTACACAACTTTCGATTACCGAAGGTAAGAGAAAGTTGTGTGCTGTGCGACAGTCACACCAGATTTTTATCATTATTATTATTATTTTTTTTTTTCTTTACATTTTTTTTTTTTTAAACATTCACACTCACATTCACAGTCTTTTCGGCAACTTAAGCTATATAAGACTTTGACGATAACCGTTATTTATGAATTTATCTATATTGGGGTCCAGGCATTCTTATTTAAGCCATTTGGTATCCAAATGGCTTAAATAAAATCATCGGACTGCCTGGGGTCCGAACCCGCGACGTTTGGTATATGAGGTTAGCACGCTAACCTCTACACCATGCCCCGAGGACTTTTTACATTTAAAAATAATATAATTGCTGTTCATTGTTCGTGGTTATGAGGACGGATGACATGAGTAAAGCGATGCAATGAGAACAGGAAGAGAACAAAAATAAATAAATAAATAAATAAAAATAAGTAAATAAATAGAAAGAAAAAAAAAATAATAATAATAATACAGCATCCAAACTAAAGAAAAATCAAAATTCAATGGCAAATAATCGATACTTTTTTGTCTATCCGGCTCCAATAATCGATTATTTTTTTCCATAATCGAATATCCCTAGCTGTGACATCCCTCCTATGTAAGGGAAGTAAAGAAAGTTCCCTCTCAGTGAGCAAACTTCAAAAGGAGTCTATGCTGAGGGAGTTCCTCCTCAAAGTAGGACATCGATCCTAGCATAGAAGAGGTTGGATAAAAGAATCCAGAAATAAGGATTAGTTCTTTCGCTAGAAATGAATGAGCTAGAGATAGGAACTAATTAAAATTAAGGCGAAGGCCTTCCACAGGCGGACCATTTATTTATTTACTTAATATTTATTTCTTTAAAAATAGCCTCGAATAAACAGAATTAATTAATTAATTTTTCCAAACGACATACGCTATGCATTTAAACAGACCTTATTTTGAATATTACTTTTTAAAATGTTCATCTATTTATTTCAGATTGTAAACAAGATAAGTGAATCTCTTTCTGTGTGTGTGTGTGTGTGTGTGATATAAGCATCAGCAATCTATTTCTTAGATAAAAATCCATTTATCTTTCTTTCTCTTTACTTTGATACTCTCTTCTTTCATTTTAAAGTTTGATCCCCTTTTTGTTTAACCCAGCCAGGGAATACAAAAATTTTCTCTCTTCAAATGATTGATTATATTTATATATGTTTATTTATAAATGATTATTTAAAAGGAAAGTTTTGTTGCAAAAACAAAGTTGGAAGTCGAAGTCTATAATAAATTTAATTTCATTGTTTTTCTCTTACGTCATATATATATAGAAAGTATTGGTTTCATGTCAAAAATTCGATGTTGAGATTTTGATAGATATACACGTTTTGATGTCTCCTGAGTCCAAAAAAGTGGTTTTCGCGACATGGTCTGTGTGTGTTCAATTTTAAGCATGAAGGAATTTAGCTAGGAGGTTGAAATTTTATATTTAAGTTTTATACCCTCCTGGACCGTGAAAATAAGCTTTTACTCAAAATCGGCCAATAAAATATAATTTATAAAATAAATTTATACTACTTTTACCGAAGAAGTTT
>JAKCPI010022772.1:0-39257 GCA_023213315.1 Euborellia annulipes
TTATAAGGAAAAAATATTAATAATATTTGGGGAATTAATATAGAAATAGATTTAGATAATTTAAATTAGAATTCATTCAGATTGGATTATTAAAAAATTTTGAAGTTAAATAAAATTTTAATCAGAATAGAAAATATACACCTTTTACCACCCTCTGTTTTCATTATTAAAAAAATTTATAACAAAATGATAAGAAAAAAAATATAAAAATAAAATATGTTTATTAAAGCTTATGTGGTTTTAATTATTAATATTAGGGGAAGTTTTATTAATAGATCACATTTTTATATTAATTATTTATTAAAAACTTGAATCGGAACAAGTGCACAGTACTCGAGAACGGCTGCATGATAAGCAGTAAAAAAATCTTTAAATAGAGGAATAAAATATACTCTCGCACCCCCTAAAACCTCAAAGTTTATCCCTTTCACGTTTGTAAATTTTCAAGTTGTTGATCTATTGCGTAAAGAAAGTAAAAAGATAAAATGTTTTCTATAAATCGACTAGCACCCCTCAAAATGATTTCACAACCCTGGGGCTGCAGCCACCAAAAATATTATTTATTTGTTAAAAAAAAAAAAAAAAAAAAAAATAATAATAATAATAATAATAAGCTACTTGTTTAAGTAAAATACGAATAGATTACACCTACACTAGTCGGCAAGAACAAAAGTTTCGACATAATTCCTTCGCCTTAAGTAAAATAACCCAATAGACACTCATGTAAAAAATAAAAATTATTATTTTTTCTTATTAAATATGATTCGTGAGATTGTGTGTAGAAAGAGAGAGTTGGCATTATTAAAAATAATTAATATGCAAATTATAAATACCTTATAATTGGAGTGAGATGAGGGGTGTGTGCCCTTTTATTCTCACTAATAGAATCGCAATAGAAGAGATGATTTTTGCACAGAGATGGCTCCTTCCTCGAGATGAATTCAACTAAAAGACTTGACTTGCTAATAATTTGCAATTACGTATGTGCTGTTTATTTTATAATAATGATGACGAACATGGATGTTTTTTTCTAAGATCTCTCTCCTGAAACAAAGAAATATTATTATTAAGCTATTATATTCAATCATTCAATATTCAATAAAGATTATTTTATTAAATCCTTGTTTTATTTATCCCTTAAACCTTTCGCAAATATTCTTTTTAATTCTAATCCTAATATTGGAATATTTATTTTTGCAGAATAATTATTTGACTCATCTTATGAAAGTGTTATTTGGGCTAGTGGTATTATAAATTAAAAAAAATTCAATTTTATGTAAGAGAATCTAAAAAATGATTGATTTTTGAATTAAAAAAAAATCGGAGCGAATTTTGAGAAAATCTAAAAAAATTAAAAAAGTACAAGGTAAAATACAATACTAGTATGATCAAAAGCTTATTTTCACGTTTTAGGTGGGTGTCTAACTTAAATATAAAATTTCAACCCCTAGCTCAATTCCTTCATGCTTTAAATTTAACCCAGACAGACACACAGACAGACAGACACACCGACAGACCATGTCGCGAAACCCCTTTTTTGGTTTCAGGGAACCTCAAAACGTGTATATCCATCAAAAACTCGAAATCGAATTTTTGACATGAATCCAATACTTCATCTCTATATTTTAACATATATAGGTAAGTGTTTTGACTCAACTTCGTTTTATTCTGGCCAATTAGCACCCTGATAAACACAGAGACTTAAACAATTTTTAAAAAAATCGCACTTATTACTATACGGCTGACGAGAGATAAAAGTTTAAGAAAGCAACCCTCCTATTCATTTCTATAGGCCTAATATAGAAAGCAGATAATGTTTTTAAATATAATTAGAAATATTTTTCTATTTTATTTACAGTGGCGTACCGAGGGGAGGGCGGGGGGGGGGGGTCCCGAACCGGCATAGGCCCCCACATATTTATAAAAACAAAATTTAATGAAAATTTTTCTTTGAGAGGCTCTTGCCCCTCGGGGTTTAAGGATATACGGTATTTTAAAAATATTTTGTGTATGGAGTCGAGGGATATTTAAAGATGAGCACCCCCCCCCAAAAAAAAATTCAATATAAGGCCCCTCTTCTAGTGCCGCTACAGGCCCCCAACTGCCTCGGTACGCCTCTGTTTATTTAAGCCATTTGGATATCAGATGGCTTAAATAAGAATGCCTGGACCCTCAATAGATATATTTACAAATAACGAGTATCGTTTAAAGTCTTAAATCCAGAAAAACAAAATATTCAAAAAAAAAAGGTACACTCCCATTCAAAATAAAGTTTTAGAAGCTGAGTCAAAAGATAGATAGATAGAAGTTTATTATGGGCCAGAGCTGTTTAGCTCCATTAGCCCTTGTAAGATTTTTTACAATAAGAAGAAAAAAAAATGCATTTTTGCTTAGCTTTTTCATACAAAGTACAGTTTTTCCTCACAATTTCGCATTAATTGGTAAAACTCTCTTTTACATTATTTTAGGAAAAGATCTCCTGTCTTACCTTACTTTGACTTTTGTAAAGGGAAGCATGAGAAAAACAATAAAAAAAAAAAATCAAAAAAGAAAAACCACATTTAACAGAAGGGTTTTAGAAAACAGGCCGCCAGCGCCCCCCGAGCAGCGCAGAACCGCGCCAAGACATCACCCCAAGCCCCAATCCGTGCCCCCCCCTCCGCACCCGCCAGGTATGTATCAAGATAGAAATTATGGCCGTGTGATCAGGTCCGCCCTCACCCCGGAAGAGAAAGATGCCAGCGTTGTGGCCCCCCTCGCCCCGCACGGCAGAGCGTTCCATCGGGTGACCGCCGTCACCCGGAATGACCCCCATAGAGGACCGTCCTATGTGCGGGAACCAACAGGAGATTTTGTCTGAACTTAGAGCCCAGGAAATCAAAATATCCCCTCAGATATTCGGGACAGTCCCCCCTAATAATTTTTATTAGATTAGACAAAAAATACTTTCAAATTAAAACGTAGCTAGTTAAAAAAAAAATTATTTTAATCGTCTTCTATCGTCATATTTTAAGTATTCAATAAAGATTATTTGTTTAAATAATTCTTTTATTTTCCCGTAATCCTTTCCTTTCTCATGTTTAAATATAAAAATATATTAGTATGTTCAAATGGGGAATTAATACAATTTAAATAATAATTTTTACCTCAATTCCTTCAGATAAGGGATTCATAAAAAATAATTTTTTTTTTTTTTAATTAAGTATTTGATTTGTTTCTAATTTGAAAGGTATAATTCGTTTTTGTCCAATTTCCTTAAGGGTTTGTTTCTTTTTAATAATTTTTTTTTTTTATTTTAACAAATCTTTTTATTTAAAGAGAAAATTGAGTGGTTTTTAATGGAAAATTTTATAGAAAAGTATAGATGACTATATATTCAAGTAATTTTCCCCCTACATCCCTATTGGCATATTTAATTATTAATTGTTAAAGCAAGGGCGGATACAAGGGGGGGGGTAAAGGGGGTAATTACCCCCCCCCCCCCCCGAGATTTGAAAAAATACCTTTTTTTTGCAAAAAAATTTATTTTTCACGTAAAATTTTAAAAATTAATACTTAAAAATTTGATTTGTATTTATATTCTGGCAAACAAGTACAGAATGCGCCTTTAAATTACTGAAATTAAGAAAAAATAGTGTGCTGTGCGACGAATCACTCCAAATTACCCCCCGAGAAACACCTCTGGATCCGCCCTTGTGTTAAAGGGATGAATAATTGAGAAGTTTATTAGAAAAATTAAGATATTTTGAAATTGTCTGTTCTTTAAATTAAATGAGAAATAATTTTATATCATTTATTTGATTCAATGGCTATTTTAACCCACCACCTCCAGAAAAAAACCACCCCTATTACTACACTACATTTCCGAAGAGAAAAAATATTATTTATTAGATTAGACAAAAAGTACTTTCAAATTAAAACGTAGCTAGTTAAAAAAAAAAATTATTTTTTATATACTGGAAATAAAAAGAAATGTTTATATTATCTGAATGAATTGCAGTAAAAATTATAATTTTAATTATAATATTTCAAAGGGGGACGATAAACAAAGAAACCCATTCCACGGAAAATGAATAAACACATAAAATAGAAAAAATTCTAACGGGAACGTTAGTCATTTCGAACGTCGTCATTTCGATCGATCATAGCGTAAAAACAAATTTAAAAAAAAACTCGACTGAATTGATGAAACTTCTAATTAAAAGAGGAGAGGGGAGAAAATGTTTAAGAAAAGAATGCATTCAGACAGTGGAAAAAAAAATTCCACCTCTAAAAATCCATTGACGAGATAAAAGTTAAGAATTTCTATTTTCAGTTATTTAATAATAATTTCATAATATAGAACTAAATTCTCGGTTAGAAGGGTGGAGGGTGGATGACAAGGGGTAGAAAGTAATGCATTTGCTTAAAAGTAAAAAATAAAAAAAAAAAAATAAATAATAATAATTTTCTATTAAAATTTAGTTTTTGAAGAAAGTTTATAAGAAGGGGTGATTTACACCCTTTCTCATCCTCCACCCTGGGGTACACGACTTCATCATAGCGTTGTATTTAAAAATTGAATAATTTTATAATTATAATTTTAGTAGTAAGAGAAAGAGATTTTGAGAGAAAAAAAAATTGAAAATAGAAATTTAATTCGTTATGCAAATGAGATATGAAAAGATTCATTACCGTAAGAATAAGATGACCAGACAGGGAGTAAAAGTTTGGGGGATGAACGTCTTATTTGCACACACAATATAAAAGAAACAAACACACAGAGAGAGAGAGAGAGAGAGATTCAAACGACTGAGTCATGCATGGCTCGGCTCAGATACAACTAAAGCCAGGGAGATAGGCAGCCAGCTTGCATGCAGGCATCGATCGATAGAGAAATAGCATTGCTCTCTGGGCGCCCAAGAAGGGGGGGGGTTTAAAAAATAGGAGTGGTGGGTTTATTTATCATTGAACAAGAAGATTATCAAATAAATTCTCTATTTATAAAAATGCTATTCACTTGCAAACTAATGGCGTCCATCCCTGCCCAATATTTAATTATTAATTGAATTCATTATTAAAATTCTGTTTTATCATACAATGGAATTTTCCAAATTAAATGATAAAGAATTTTATATAATTTATTTAATTAAATGGCTAATTTTAAAACCCAACCCCACAGTAAAAATTGCCCATATTACTCGATTATATAATCGAACAGAGAATTTTTTTTTTTTTTTTTAGATTAGAGAAAAAGTAATTATTTTATAGTTAAAAAATTATTTTTTAATTTAATAATATATTATCTTAATTAATCGAGGTAAAAATCATCTTAGATTCTCATGTGAAGCAAAGGTAAAATTCCCGATAAACCCACACCACAAAAAATTAATAAAAAGAAAATGTTATAACTAATTGGTGGCCAAAATGGTGATCTGCCGAAGGCCAATTTTCTTTAAAAAAAAAAAAAAAAATGTTATAACAGGAAACCACCTTCCTATTCATTTCGATTGAGCAAAATTAAATCGAAAAAAAAAAAAAAATTTTTACTCAATCAAACATTATATAAAGTACTGTACAAGTGGAAAAGCCCAAGGCCACCCCCTCCCTCCCGCTGGACCCCTTTGCTCGCCTTCGTCCCAAATTTTAAAGTTTTAAATTTCCCGTTTTGACTCAACTTCCTTTTATTCTGGCACCCTGATAAACACAGAGACTTAAACAAATTTTTAAAAAAATCGCACTTATTACTATACGGCTGACGAGAGATAAAAGTTTAAGAAAGCAACCCTCCTATTCATTTCTATAGGCCTAATATAGAAGGCAGATAATGTTTTTAAATATAATTGGAAATATTTTTCTATTTTATTTAAGCCATTTGGATATCAAATGGCTTAAATAAATAAGAATACCTGAACCCTCAATAGATATATTTAAAAATAACGAGTATCGTTTAAAGTCTTAAATGGCCTGAGTTGCCGAAAAGACTGTGTGTATGCGTGTGTGAATGTGAGTTTGAGTGTTAAAAAAAAAAATATTTTTCTATCTTAGAATGTTCCCAGAGAGAACTGTAGGGAGCCGAATTAAAAAAAGAGAGAGAGGGAGATTTTTTATAAATTTAAATCATATTCAAATATTTTAAAATGAGGGGGTTGTTATACTCGAGATATTAAAATAGAGAGAATCCCAGGAAAATGAAATTATTATTTATTATAAAATGAAAAAATTTGATTGTCAGAACTCACCTATTGCAGGAGAGGTGACCTGGAGATGCTGGAGCGAGAAGGACGATGATGAAGGGAGAAGTCGACCTCTAGCAATAGACACCCCTGTAAAAAATAAAAATTATTATTTTTTCTTATTAAATATGATTCGTGAGTTTGTAGAAAGAGAGAGTTTACAAAAAAATTAAAAAATGATAAAATTTTAATTTGAATGGAAATGTACGCACCTTACCACCCTCTGTTAACATTATTAAAATAATAATAGCTATAGTTTTAAAACGAAATGTTAATCAGACTTTATTACTATATCAGTAAGGAGAGATAAAAGTTTAAGAATTTATATTTTCAATTATTAGCTAAATTCTGTGTTAGTGGGGTGGAGGGTGAGGAGGGAATTGGATAATTTTATATACCCTAAGTAACAGATTTTAAAAGAGAAAAAAAATGGAAAAAAGAAATATAAATAATAAAACAATGACAAAGGGGAGGAATATTTTTTATATTATCTAAGATACAAGGGTTAATTATAAATATTAATCCATGTTAGAACGCTAAAAGATATAAAGAGAAGTTATAGGAAGAATTTTTTTTTTTTATTTTATAATTAAAATTTTTCTAATCCAGAAAAACAAAATATTCAAAAAAAAAAACCTACACTCCCATTCAAAATAAACTTTTGGAAGTTGAGTCAAAATAGAGAGAGAGAGAGAGATTTTAAAGAGAGACCTTTACAAGAAAATGTAATTAAAATTTGTGATGTGAAGTAATAAATTGAAAAAATTTGACTTACCAAGTCCCGAGAGACTCGAAGTGGGCTGAGATAGGGTGCTCAAACGACAAGGTCGGAGTGAAGTCGACTCCCCTGTAAAAAATAAAAATTATTATGTTTTCTTATTATATATGATTCGTGTGTTTGTGTGTAGAAAGGGAGAGTTTACAAAAAAAAATAAAAAATAAAATTGACAAACGATTTTTTTACCCTTATTTTTAAGGAAGAAATATTAATGTTATTAAAGATGTACACCCGATTACACCCTCTGGTTTCTAGATTTTAGACAAAGGATAATTTTATAAATATGTTTTAAGAAAGAAAATATAACAATAAAATGTTAACCCTTTATGCAAGTGAAGTATGCAAATTATAAATACCTTTTAATTGTGGAGAGAGGTAGGTGTGTGTGACGTATTATTCTCACAAACAGAATCGCACTGAAGACGAGGCACTTTGCAGAGAGATGAGTTCAATCGACTGGCCCTTTGGCCCCCTTGACGCAGATGCATTTGCTTTTAACTCTTCTGAAACAAAGAAATATTTTTTTTTTAATCCTCTTCTATCGTCATATTTTAAGTATTCAATAAAGATTATTTGTTTAAATAATTCTTTTATTTTCCCGTAATCCTTTCCTTTCTCATGTTTAAATATAAAAATATATTAGTATGTTCAAATGGGGAATTAATACAATTTAAATAATAATTTTTACCTCAATTCATTCAGATAAGGGATGAATAATTTATTTTAACTAATCTTTCTATTTAAAAAGAAAATTGAGTGATTTTTTTGGAAAATTTTATAGAAAAGAATAGATGACTATATATTCAAGATTCATCCAGATAACGGATTATAAAAAATATATATTTTTTTTTTTAATTAAGTAGCCTACTTGATTTGTTTCTACTTTGAAAGGGAACAATTCGTTTGTCCAATTTTTCTTAAGGGTTTGTTTCTTTTTCATAAATTTTTTTTTATTTAACAAATCTTTCTATTTAAAAGGAAAATTGAGTGATTTTTATGGAAAAGTTTATAGAAAAGAATAGATGAGTATATAATCAAGTAATTTGCTCCCCCTCTGCTTTCCATCCCTCTCGACATATTTAATTATTAATTGATAAAGGGATGAACAATTGAGAAGTTTATTAGAAAAATTAAAATTGTCTGCCAAGACCATTGTCTGTTCTTTAAAAGTTAAATGATTAAATAATTTTATAAAATTTATTAATGACTATCAATGGCTATTTTGATAGTGCAACCACCTAAAAGCATGAAAATGCATTTTTTAAAAAAAACAGGGCCTACGAATTATCTCGCTGGCTTATGTAACAGAAATTCCTTTCGCGGAAGCCAACTACGAGTTAATTCGTAATATTGTCAGACAAGTTTAGACAATCAAACGCTGTCTTACTACACATCTCTAAGAAAGACTATTAGATGGCAAAAAAAATGTTTTACTCTTATTAGATTAGACAAAAGTATATATACAAAGGTAAAAAATTTTTCAAGTACGTAGCTAGTTCTAAAAAAATCTGATAAAGTTTAGAGAAGACTTCGTCGTCATGTGTGACTGGAGAACACATTCAACCAGTTTCGGAAAAAGATGAGCTTGCACTGAGCTCTCAGTGATATGGAGTCTGCCATCTAGCGCATTAACAACGTCCGACAAATTTTTGCCATGTCGGCTATGTACTCGCTGCAAACGCCGAGAAACGGGCAATATTTTAGTTCCCGGCAGTAGGGAATATTTGAATTCAGATGTAAAATTTATAAGTATGGGAAAATATTTATATTTTGTTACCATGGCAACCATTTCTCCTATCTTTCCTATGAAGCACAAGAGTAAAGTGTGCTTCAAACAATTTTGTGGGCAAAACGAGAATATACATTTGAAAGAGCATCTAAAAAATAATTGATTTTTGAATTTTAATCAAAATCGTTAGAGCGAATTTTGAGAAAATCGAAAAAAACTGAAAAAAGTAGCATCAGTAAAGTACTAGTACTCTTTGGCCGATTTTGATTAAAAGCTTATTTTTCCGGTCCCGGGGGTGTTTAACTTAAATATAAAATTTCAGCCTCATAGCTCAATTCCTTCATGCTTAAAATTTGACACACACACACCCACCCACCCACCACCCACCCACACACACACAGACAGACCATGTCGCGAAAACCAGTTTTTTGGATTCAGGGGACCTCAAAACGTGAAGATCCATCAAAATCTCGACATCGAATTTTTGACATGAATCCAATACTTTCTCTCTATATATATATTACATATATACATAGGTAAGAGAAAGTAAAAAAAATTATTTTTTATATACTGTAATAAATAAAAAAAAAATTAATAGGTCTATATTATCTGAATGAATTGAAGTTAAAATTCTAATTTCAATTAAAATATTTCAAAAGGAGACGACAAACAAACAAACCCTGGGCACGGAAAATGAATAATCACAAAAAATAGAAAAAATTCTAACAGGAACGAATCCTCGTTATTTCGATCGATCATAGCGTAAAAACAAATAAAAAAAAAAAATCGTCCGAATTGATAAAACTTATAATTAGAGGGGGCGAGGGGAGAAACTGTTTAAGAAAAGAATCCATTCTGACAGTGAAAAAAAAAAATTCCATCTCTAAAAATCTCCCTTATAACTAACTATACGATTAACGAGAGATAAAAGTTCATTTAAATAGGAGAACTAATAAATTCTCAGTTAGAAGGGTGGAGGGTGACAAGGGATAGAAAATATTTGCTCAAAAGTAAAAAACTAAAAAAAAAAATAATAATTTTCTATTAAAATTTAGTTTTTGAAGGAAAATACTGTTTTGTTTATTAGAAGGGGTGATTTACACCCTTTCTCACCCTCCCCTGGGGTACACGACTTCATCATTGCGTTCGTTGTATTTAAAAAATTGGATAATTTTATAAGTATATTTTAAGAGAGAAAAAAAAAAAAAATAGAAATTTAATTTGTTATGCCATATGTAAAGATTCATTACCGTATTAATGAGATGAACATCCGGGGATTAACGAGTTTGGTGGATGAACGTCTCATTTGATTTGCACACACATTATAAAATAACTAAACACACGAGAGAGAGAGAGAGAGGATCCCAAACGACTGACTCATGCTTGGCTCGTCTCAAATAGAATTAAAAGACGCCTGACAGGCAGGCAACAACCGAGCAGGCCTCGATCGATCGATAGACAAGACAGCATTGCTCTCTAAGCACCCAAGAAGAAAAATTATAAAATACATTCTCTATTTATAAAAATTCCATTCACTTGCAAACTAACGGGGTTTTATTCCTTGGGAATGAAAAATTCGAAATTAAATAACTATTAAAAGACCCCCTTTATTTACCCACCCTTAAAACTCTATAATTTCAATAGCCTACTGTTGAATGAATTTGTAAAATTGATTGTATAAATATTTGTTGATTATTTTTAAAAAGAAAATCGAATGATTTTAATGGAAATTTTTTATAGAAAAGAACTAAATGAATAAAATAATTTGCCCCCTACATCTCCCGAGGCATAATCAAAAATTAATTGACAAGGGATGAGAGGTTTGTTGGATTAATTGAGAAAATTTTATATTTTTCTCTTTGCTTTAGCATTAGGGTCCGACCGAAACAAGATTTTCAGCCGAAACCGAAACCGAATATTCGGCCTCAACCTTAGTTTCGGCCGAAACCGTAACCGAAACCGAAACTTGTATTTCCTATAAAAAAATTTATATTTTTTTTTTTGAAATTTTTTCCCCTCAGTGAAAATCATTTTTACCTTTTTTTTAGGGAGACAAAATTTTTTTTTCTCCTACAAGTGCAAATCATTTGATCTTTTTTTTTTAAGACTCAAGTTTCGGCTACTTTTTGGCCGAAACCGAAACTACGGCCGAAACCATGATTTTTGGCCGAAACTGGCCGAAACCGTAACCGAAACCGAATATTCGGTCGGTTCCTATTTATCATACAATAGAATTGTTCAAATTAATTGATGATTCTAATAAATGATTTGATTCAATGGCTAATTTAAACCCCCGCCGCCAGAACCGCCCTTTAAATAACCAACCAAAGAGAAAAAAATATTTTTTTTAGATTAGACAAAAAGGAATTATTATATCTTACCCTTTAGAAACAAATCAAGTTATAGTTTATTTTGGTTTAATTTTGAAAAATATTTAAAATGAATATTAAAAAATTAATAAATAACATGTAGTCACGAATAATAATAAATAAATATGAATGATTGTTCTCAGCGCTGGTGGGCAATTAAACATTTATGAATAGAAAGAATTTAATCATTTCCCTCCCAATCAATTCTATAGACCTAATATAGAAAGGAGGTAATTTTTTTAATTATTAATTGAAGTATTATTCTATGTTCGAATATTCCCATACAGTTGTAAGAAGAAATTTTTGAATTTTTCATAATCAAGCAAGTTGATTTGTTATTAAAACAATTTGGCAAATAATAATGAAAAAAATTCTAATCTCTTTCAAAAAGGAGTCACAATCAAAGGGGGGGGGGGGACTTCTATAGAAATGATAATCAAATAAAAAATGAGGGAGGATTTTTATAGGTCTATCAGAGATTTTAAAGAGAAAGACCTTTCCTAGGAAATGATGATAAATTGAAAAAATTTGTTTGTTAGGACTTACCTGGTGCAGGGAGAGACCCTCGAAGAGCGCTTAGATGGATGCTCGAGAACAAGGTCGATGATTATATAACAAAGAGTGTACCTGTTGAGATTTCGCTTCTTTTTGATGCTCCCTCATTTGCATGTTGATTTGTTTTAGCCGACTTCGACTCGTTGCCATGAGACACATGAAGAGATGCTGAAACAAAAGAAAATATTATTAATTAATCTCTTTATTATATTCTAATTAAATATCCATTTATTTTCTAATTTAAATACTGCATCTTAAGTTAATATTTTTTATTTATCATCCTTTATGACAATTGATTTAAAAAGAGTTTATTTTAACCCACATTTCCTTTTCTAATTGAATCGTTTATTTCAGAAAGCACCCTAAGGGACAAAATTTCAAAAAATGTGTTTTTGGTCCTAATGTACAATTTAAAGGTAAATACATCTTTTAGCAGGGGCGTATTTATGGGGGGGGGGGGGGCCGCGGGGCCCCCCCCCCGAAATTTCCCAAACACATATACATATATAGGGATATACAGACATCAGCGCAACAAATTTTTCCGCAGGATGGACAACTTTGGTTTCGCAATAGAAAAAATGTTCCGCAAAAAATTTCGTGTGAAAAAAAATATAGTTTCTTAAAAAAAATTTTCCGCAGAAAAATTTTTGAGTTCGAACCCCCCCCCCCCCGAAAAAAAATTTCTATATACGCCCCTGTCTTTTAGTGCCGAAATAACCAATGTTCCTCATCAGCAATGCTATTTGGCAGCCTTGAAAATAATCCGTTTATTTCAGAAAGAACCCAAGCGCCGTCGCTTAGGTTCTTTCTGCGGTAAATTTCACTCGTGCCCTGTAGACATCACGTGTTTTGACGTGTTTTGTGACTCGGTGGTTTGATTCAAAGGTTACCTAACACTGAGTAGTTAGTTTTCGAGAGTTTTCGGTGAAAATTAGGTGTTATTTTGTTGTTTATTATTACATTATATAGTTCTTAAGCCATGTCGGATAGTTCAGATGATGAACCTATTCCCAGCCGTAGGCGTGGAGTTGTGCACGAACAAAAATACAAACGGAACATTATTCGGAATGCTAGGCTCAAAGGACTGCAGTACGAGTCTGTATATACGCTGTGTATATAGACATACTGTAGCGTGTAGTCTACTTGTATTTTTCGATTTAGGCATAGTAAAAACACTCTTTTTTATACTTAAGTGTGTCTGTTACTTACCTTTGATACCAAAACAGGTAAAAATTAATGGTTTGACTTAATTTCAATAATAACACTAGTCGACAAGGTTTTTTTCACAAGAAATCTGATTAGTGAACCTAGTGCATTTTTTCACCCTGAATTCAGATATGTAGTTAGAATTTTTCCATCAGGCACAGTTTTAGAGATATAGAGCAAAATAGTTTTTAGTCGAAAATGGGCTCTAAAACGGCTTTTATTTAAAATGTTCAAATTATTTTTAATGCGACACCCCGTCAAATTATGCAGTTAGTTAGAATACATATAAATTTTAAGTTTCATCCCAATCGGAGGTCATTTAGACGTGCCGCAAACGGCTTAAAGTTTAGAAAAATCGAAATTTTCAAGATTTTTTTTGCTTTGGTGGAAAAAACGATGCTAAGAGAGGATACATTAGCTTCTCGTGGATAGGGTTCGCTTTTTAATTCAATTGAAGTCCATTTTTTTCGACCAGTGAGTGTACTTGTGTTTTTTCTTTGCTAACGTTTTTATTAATAATTTCGTTAATAATTAACAGATTTTTACGAATGAATGCTTTTTAGAAAGCCAAAGAACTATAGAATATCGTACATATATGTTTTTTTCATTCAGGGATCTCTAAAATTGTATTAGGGGTGACCAAAGTAAAAAAAATCTTGAAAATTTCGATTTTTCTAAACTTTAAGCCGTTTGCGGCACGTCTAAATGACCTCCGATTGGGATGAAACTTAAAATTTATATGTATTCTAACTAACTGCATTTTGGATACCAGATGGCTTATATAGAAATGCCTGAACCCACAATTTATATATTAATCACAACGGTTATCGTCTAAAGTCTTAAATGGCCTGAGTTGCCGAAAAGACTGTGTGAATGTGTGTGTGAGTGTGAGTGTGAATGAGAAAAAAGTGTGAATGTTTAAAAAAAAAAAAAAAAAAAAAAAAAAAAAACTAACTGCATAATTTGACGGGGTGTCGCGTTAAAAATAATTTGAACATTTTAAATAAAAGCCGTTTTAGAGCCCATTTTCGACTAAAATCTATTTTGCTCTATATCTCTAAAACTGTGCCTGATGGGGCAAAACTGAAATGATATTTGAATTCAGCATGAAAAATACTTCTAGAATTTCATATCTTCATTCTTGTGAAAGAAAAAAAGTTCAATTTTGTCGACTAGTGTAATTTTTTAAAAATCACTCATTTATTGCAGAAACCACCTAAGTGCAATTTTTTCAAAAATTAATTACTCAAAAACTTAAAGGAAAAAAAAATAATTTTTTAAATAGATTATTCCAATAGCATGTTTTTGATTTGGTAAAAAAATATTTGAAGAAGACTAGACCTATGGTATACTTAAGCTGCAAAACAGTTTTTTTTAGTTTTCCGAAAGTTGAAAAAAGCGCACTTAGGTGGTTTCTGAAATAAACGATTCAATTACTTGAAGAAATATTATAAATTCAGGGTCGCAGACAGACTTGACTGGCCCCGGGGCTACTTAATAATACGCCCCCCCTCCCCCTTAAAGTTTTTTTTTCACACTTAAATCTGCGTTTTTAGCTATGGTGAGACATGAAAAAAATTTTGAACTAAGGTTGTATTTATGCGAGTTTCACGAGGGTAATTTAATTAAATTAATGAATCAGCTATCTAAGGTTTGTATCCTCATTTTAATTATAAATTATATGCTGTAATTATATTTTTCTGTCAACGAACCTAATAAGTAATAGGCATTCTAACTAAATAAGTTATTTTCCGAGTTTTTTCCTTAAAAAAAATTATTTGCAAACTCTAATAAATGATAGTACTTCAAAAATATCTAATTTGAAAAAAATTTAATTATTCATTTTTATTTTAATAGTAATGAGAAAATTCTTTTAAGATATTATTTAAGTTTCCTGGGACTTGAGTCAAAGACGTTAAGAAATTCTATTTTGTTTGGATTAGTTAAAGTGAAAATTAAAAACGTTGATTTACCTTTTTTAAATAGCTGAATTTCCGTATGATTTATCCATCCCTGGTGATGCCGAATTCCTTATCAGGAGATCCTGGAACAAAGATTTTGATTATTTGTCATTTCTATTAAAATATCAAATATATTTGCTGGATCATTTTATTTTTATAAAATAAGAGCTTATCGAGGTAAGAAAAACTAAAAACCATAGCTGCATTTCTCTTCATTTATTTTTTACCAATATAATTAACACACAGCTATAAACTACTTCGAAAAACTATTTTATTACTTTTTTGAAGTTCAGGCTTTCTGTAAAAATTACAACGTTTCGGCCACTCATTCTGTGGCCTTCTTCAGGTACAATTCACCTAATATTACAAAGGTTGATTGTTACAGAATGAGCGGCCGAAACGTTGTAATTTTTACAAATAAACCACAGTTAAACCGAAAATCTAATTCTTTTACTATTTTTTTACTTATTTTATGGAAAAATAATAATATTTATTTACAAGGGCGTACCGAGGAGAGGGAGGGGGTGTCCGCCCAGACCCCGAGCCGGCATAGGCTCCCAAATATTTGTCTTAGAAAGGGTCAGGGCTCCTCAGGGCTCAAGTAAAAACCGAAAAAATTAGGTAAAAAAAAAAATAAATAAATTTTGTAAATTTGTCTTTGAGACATCCCAGGAGGATGGGCGTAACTAGGGAATTTGGCTGGGGGGCCAAGGGATTAGCCATCCTCGCTGGGGGGGGGATCATGGGACCAGCTATCCTCCGGTGGGCCTGGAAAGCCCCATATTCTCTCAATTTTTCTTGGGGCAGGGAGCTTTCTGGGGGGGGGGTGTATGGAGGAGGGAGATATTTAAAAATGAGTTCGCTCCCTCCCAAAAAAAAATCAATATCTGATAAAAAATGTATAAAGGCCCCCTCCTTTAGTGACGCCCCAGGCCCCCAACTGTCTGGGTACGCCCTTGTTTATTTATTTTATATATTTAGATTTAGGGCGCTTGAGCCTCCATGGCCATTCGTGCAAGAAACAGCAATAATAATAATTTAATTAGAATGGGAAATGTACACCCCCTTTCCTCCCCCTATAAAAATGAAATATGCGAATTATAAATACCTTTTATTTATTAATTAAGAGTTGAGGGGTGTGTGATGTTTAATTCTCACTAATAGAATCGCAATGGCAGAAAAGCAGAGAGATGAATTCAATCGACTGGCTTCTAGCTCGAGGTGAATGCAACTAAATGATTTTTAAATATAATTTCCAATTGCTCATTTGTCATTTCTTTCTTTGATAATGATGATGACGAACATGATGATATTTTTTCTTTCTGAAACAAAGAAATATTTATTTATTATTTGTTATCCTATTCTATTTTAAATATTCAATAAAGATTATTTTTTTTAAATAATTGTTTTATTTATCCCGTAATCCTTTCCTAAATATCCTTTTTAAATAGAAAAATTCAATTTTCATAACAGAAATCATACGATAGGTTTTTTTATTATTAAAAAACACTCACACTTTTTTCTCATTCACACGCACACACACATTCACACAGTCTTTTCGGCAACTCAGGCCATTTAAGACTTTCATTTAAGCCATTTAAGCGTTTCCCAACCTTTTGAAGTCCACGGCACCCCAAAGGTGCGTTGGGAATAATATTACACACTAGCGGCACCCTTCCTTTTTTTTACCCTATCAAATCAAAATTTTTTTCCACCCTGGGGCAAATTTTTTTTTCCCTTGCGTGAAAATCATTTGACCTTTTTTTTGGCAAAACTTTATTTTCTCGCCTCTTTATTTTATTTTTTTTTATCTAAATATCTCGCGGCACCCCTTAGGCATTCTCGCGGCACCCTTGGGTGCCGGGGCACACCGGTTGGGAACCACTGCTTTAGACAATAGCCGTTGTAATTAATATATATATTTGGGGTTCAGGCATTTCTATTTAAGCCATCTGGTATCCAACTTTTTTATCATTAATTAGAAAGGCCTAGTAAAAATTGAGTGATGAGAAAGAAAGGGGAGGGGGGGGGACGGAGGCTGAGTTGTTTCTTCTTACTTTTTAGGACTTACTTTACACACTCACCCTTAAATAACAAACCCTCTATTAAATAAATCGCTAAAGTGGTTGCAATAACTTTTTTAGCTTCTAATTAAATTTGGAAATTTTTTATATTCAATTGCGAAATTTTATTAAATGACACGTTGTTTTTTTCTACTGTATTAGCAGCGGCGTAACCAGCCTTTGAGGGCGGGGGGGGGGGCGAAGCTCAACTAGGGCGCCGATTTTCCAGGGGGCTCCGCCCTCTGGACCCCCTTGCTCGCCTTCGGCGGGCAAATTTCTTGCATCCTGTAATTTTCTCAGCGAATTTGTTTATATTTACATGTTTTTTAATGACACCTGTATGATTTTCTTTTGATTTTTCTTTGCTTTTACGAAAAATGTCGTTTTCATCTGTGATTATTTCAAAAACTATTCAGTTTTCGGGAAAATATCAAAGAATAAAAACTTTTTAAAATAGAATATTTTATTTCGACGGGCATGCAAATGAAATTTTATTTAAAAATTGCTAGACATTCGTTCATTCATTCACTAAATCTCGGGCGGGAATGGGCGGGTTTGAAAAAATTCCGGGCGGGCTCGGGCGGGCCTGAAGAATGGTAAAAGCCCTTTCATTTTGAGAAGATCGAAAAAAAATGAAAAACTACATCAGTAAAATACTAGTACTTTTTGGCCGATTTTGATTAAAAGCTTATTTTCACGGTCCCGGGGGGTGTTTAACTTAAATATAACATTTCAGTCTCATAGCTCAATTCCTTCATGCTTAAAAAAAGTTTTGAATTTCAAAAAATTAAATATTAAGGCTTATACGAATCCTGAGTAAATCTCCACAGCCATAAAACATCAAATTAAGGCTTATATATTTCAAAATAAAAAAAAATTTGAATTATAAAGCCTCTATATACGTTATTTATTATTTTTGGAATTAAATTCATTTAAAATAGTAGAATTCAAGTTGAAAAAACAATCAATTTTTTAAGACAATCGATGAAAAGAATATGATAAAATCACATTCGCTGGGCTATATCTTAGAGGACGTAGGGCGCCTATGCCGGTTTCGGGGGGCGCCTGGGGCGGGGGGCTCGCCCCCTCCTGGTTACGCCACTGAGAAGAGATGAAATTTCAAAATGTCAATGTTGTGAGTTGGATCTGTCAAAAATAGCAGAGATGAGGAAAAAGAGACGAGACATTCAACATGGGTCAAATAGACAACCAGGCCAGAGACAAAAAAAATGAAGCATGTAACCGGCAAATTAATTATTTTAATTTAATTTAATTTCCAATTCTAATTTCTCAATATTATTTTTTATTTTTTTTTATTTTATCTAATTTATTTATTTTTCTCAAGTAGAAAATTCGTTTATTTTCTCTAAAATTTTTCTAACGTATTTTTAACGACTTTTGTATAAAATTTCCGTCGCCTCATGCGAACGACACGAGCACAATTCAATTGCTTTGTGACTCTCGCCTTGTAAAGTCGCATTGGTTATTCACAATATTTTTGCGCCCTGCAAAATTAATTCGACAACCCTTGTCAATAGTATTATATTTTTTTTATTACATAACCCTTATGTATTCATATTTTTTTCTGGTTAATTAATGACCCAGTTTTTTTTTATCTAATTAAAATATTTTTTTACGTTTCTTCAACTTGTTACCTGTTATACATTTTTATCGTTATTCATATTATTACTGTATCATTTTAAAGAAGAATTAAACCAATTACGTGTTAATTAATAATTGTTAACCCAAAAATTTCGTGTTGTCATTTGGTGTGTGTGCGTGTGAACCCTTCCCCCACCATCAACCATCTTCAACGACAATTTGGCAACGGGAAACGAAAATTCATCATAAATAGCATCCAATCCTGGAGCCAGCAGAAAATCATCTATCATAAATAGCATCCAATCCTGGAGCTAACTGCATAATATTTATTATAAACGAGACCCGATCAAGGGCCAACTTCATCCACCCGATCAAGGGCCAACTTCATCACATCTATTATAAATGGCGCCCAACGTGGGGCCAACTTTATAAAATCTATTATAAGCATTAAATTAAATATATTAAAGAGTTTATGAACAAAAAAATATTATATCGAAACTTATTTAAAAAATAAATAAATAAATATAAACATTAAAAATATATACTGTATTATAGCTGCTTTCCATTCAAGTTTTCAAGCCCTAGGGCTTGGCGACTTGAGGCGCCTCTGGGCGCCTCAAAGCAGCTATGAATGGAACGTGTTAATTTACCATTCATCTGCCTTGAGAAGCGGGTAATATAAATATTAAAATTGCACTAAAGTACACCCTAAAATTTTCTGGCTGTCATTTAATTCTTCACGTCTTTTCACATTTTAAATATAAATATAATATTTAAACATGGATAATTTTATTGAAAATGAATTGATTTTAAAGCTAAGTTCCTATAAATAAACAAATATTAGTTATACTTACATGCAAATAAATCATTAATTTTAAAATTTGATGAGCAAGTTTATTAATCCTTGATCAAAATCAAAAGATAATTTTATTATTTTCATATAAATTTTTATTCAGGGCATTTTTATGGCTAACCACTTTGTGTAAGTACACTTGTTTTGGCTAAAACAGCCATAAAAATACTTTAAATAAATTATAGGCTATATATATATACATGAAAATAACAGTCACTTTAACCAAGGATAAATCTACTTCCTCATCAAATTGAAACAGATACTATAGACTTTAATCAACCAATTGAATTGATTTAATCCTTTGTTTTATTAAAGAAATAGTTTTTCTTATTCATCTTTAATCCTATATGTATATAATGTAAATATATATATATTTTGATAAAATAATAATACCAATATTATGATTTTTTTTTTTTTATTCAAAACATTGTAAAATGATACAAAAACAAAAAAAAGAAAGTTCGCTTTATGTTGTCTTTTGCTTTCCTGTAGCTTTTTAATAAGCTATTCCATTTATTTTGTACTGCTACTGCAGTTACTTCGTAATGCCTGCTTGTTAAATCATTTGCAACATGTTGAAAGACTTGTTTTCGTTTTCTTTGATGGTTTAAATCATCAAAATGCATACCTGTCATGAATTAGAATAAATAAAATCTGAGAAAATTACACATACACATTTCTGAATGGAAATAAACATTAACAGAAATATAATTAATCGAAAGAAAAAAGACAGTATACATACCCATTGACTTTATCAATTTTATGATTTCATCATATTTCCAAACTTTATTTTTCATATTTTCTTCGATTTTTTAATTGAGGTTTTTGATTTTTTTAAATAATTTTATAAATAATATGACAAAAAATATCAAAAATATTTGACAGCATCCAACATAACCCTACTTTAGGCTCGAAGCCCAAGTTGATTTGCTTGGGCTTCAGGGGGAAAGGAAGCGGTTTCTAGGCGCCTCAAGTCTTCGAGCCTAAGTTGAAAGTAACAGTAGGCTCCAAACCCTCAGCTGCTGTGAGCAGTCTAGAAAGGTGAATGGAAAGCAGCTTATATATATTGTACCCCTAGACCTCTTTTTTGCTGTATAAGGGTAAAATAGTTTTTCTAACTTATTCAATGGAATTGGCTTACATAGAAAGAATCAAAATTTGAATATGAATTTATTTTTTAAATGAATTTAATATATCATAAATAAAAAAATGAGTTATCTGTATTAAATAATCACTTTATACTTTTTGTTTTTTTTGTAACTAAAGGGATAAGGGTCTAGTCAACTTACTAATGGGGTGAGAGTCCAAGAGAATAGGAATCCCTATTAAATAGGCATGACATTGATCGTCTCTTGAAATGTTTTGCCTAACTCCAAGGCGCTCTAGGTAAGTGCTGCCTCTCGTGTTTAATTTGGTAACTATCTTTCTCGCTTGGAGTTTCGCGGAACTAAAGTATTGGGGAAATTTTTTCCCGTCCGTAAAAATATTTTACCTTTCTTTTTAGAGACGCTAAATTTTTGCCGCCCGCGGAACCGAATTTTTTCCCTTGCGCCGTCCCCGGAACATTTCCTCTTTTGCGGAACCGAAATGATTATATTTTTTTTCTTTTTTATTTGTAATATATATTGTATTTTGAATTTTTTTTCTTCTCCGTGGGGGGGGGGGTTAAACCCTAAACCCCTCCCCTAGTTGCGCCAGAGCGTTACTCTTACTAGGCTATCTAAAATTCGAGAATAGAAAATCAAACTTTTATAAAATAAAAAAATCTGGTGTATTTTGTTACCATGGCAACCATTTCTCCTATCTTTTCTATGGAGAACAAGAGTAAAGTGGTCTTCAGAAGATTTCAATGACAAAATGAGAATATACATTTTAAAGAGAATCTAAAAAATAATTGATTTTTGAATTTAAAAAAAAATCGTTGGAGCAAATTTTGAGAAAATCGAAAAATACTGAAAAAGTGCATCAGTAAAGTACTAGTACTTTTTAGTCGATTTTGTTTAAAAGCTTCGTGTCACGTCCCATGGGGGTGCCTAACTTAAATATAAAATTTCAACATCCTAGCTCTTTTCGTTCTTGAGATATTTTGTTCACAGACAGACAGACAGACAGACACACACACAGACAGACCATGTCGCGAAAACCACTTTTTTGGATTCAGGGGACCTCAAAACGTGTATATCCGTCAAAATCTCGACATCGAATTTTTGACATGAATCCAATACTTTCTCTCTCTATATATATTAACATATATATAGAGGTAAGAGAAAGTAAAAAGTGTCTAATAAAATTTCATTTTATTAAATTTTATCATAAAAAGTGATAAAGAAAGAGACTAATCGAATTTTCAATGAAAAGTAATCTATTGCTAATTTCTGTCTCTCTGTCACGCTCTATTTGAGCAGCTTCAAGTTTGAATTTCGAAATGAATTTTGACATTCATAATATACTGAAGAGAACATTAGTGAGAGTCGAAGAAAATTAGCCGGCTCTCAAAATCGTCCAATGGGGAGGCTCAAAAAATGTTTGTAGATTGTAAACTAACTTATGGTAGAAGGGGATGAGAGTGCAAAAACCTCAAAAATATTGGACATTTTCAGGTTGTTTCTTATACGAGTATTTCGTAATCTGAGCATATAGTCCTATGCAAAGTTGTAGAATTTGCTAAAATTTGGTATATAAAACAAATTTGTAGTCTCTATTTTAACCGAGATATGGCAGGTCAAAATAAGCTCAGATTACGAAATATAAGAAAAAAAGCCCAAAATTTTTGAGGTTTTTGCACCCCTCTCCCCTTCCAAGTTATCAGAGGGCCCTAGAAGTTGAGGACTTAGGATAGACATCCTATAAAGGACGGTAGCGACCCCTAAAATCATGCTAAAAAATTCCCAAAAAAAGTGTGGGTGTTTTTTTTTTAAATAAACCCAGAGGACGAAACCTCATAAGTAAAATTGAAAATCGACCGTCAAAAATCGATTTTTTCGATTTTTTTAAAATCCTGAATCGATTCGAGTTGGATTCTAAAATCGACACTCCAAATCAATTTTCGATTCAAATCGAAATCAATTCGACCAACCCTCAAACTCAATGCTTTCCAATGGGTAAATTCTGTGTTTCTGGAATTTTTGGCACCTCCCTTTTTGAGAATTTGGGAACCCGAGTATTTTTCCTGGACTCTCCATAACCTCCTCTATAAGACTACAAAATTCTGTTTTAAAATTTCACCGGGAAATTGACAAACCCGAGCGTGGCAGACGGACAATTATTTTATTATTCTATCATAAAGGTGCGATCACACCGGGACCTGACTTGTGTTTACTGACTGGAGTTCTAACCGAATCCGAATTGAGGGGGGTCACCAGGGAGGTAGGGAGGGACAATAAGCTGCGAACATAGGCGAGGTAATAGTCTACCGAAGTGGGAGGGTGAGGAAGCTTGTCCGCCATCTTGCTACGCACAAAACATTAAACCTGTGCATTGGAACCTGTGTAAAAAGTATAAGAATTAACAAGCGAATAATTAATGAAAAAATAATTAATAGTATCAACTATTTATCATATAATATATAAGGTATGTTTTTATGATTATTTTGCCCTTATTCATCTTATATCGAAGTTAAATAATTAATATTTTTATCATTATTTTAAAATTTATTGACAACACTCTTTGAGGTTAAAACTTTTATTTTTTTATTGTTTTACTACCAAATAAGTAGTTTTTTATCATTATTTATTTATTTCTATTTAGTTTTATCTCATATAAAGGATTTTTTTTCAAAAGGAAGCAAATTGTTCGACATATGGTTGTTCCAATCGTAGCGATGAACCAGGCAAAAGTAAAATGCAAAAAATAGAGGAGATTTCAAGGAAAATAACTTTTCACTTGTAAGTACCTATACATTATATCAACGTTCTAATTAGCAAAGTGCCTAACTCCATTTTTGTTTATTTTTTAGGAGATCCAAAAAACATTTGATTGTCATTTTTAGAGCCACTGAACATTTTGAAATTGAATTTTCTTATTAAGAAGCATTGAGACAATTCCTTCTTCTTATGTAAAATAAAAGCGAATTAAAAAACATTTTTATAAAATTTTTAATTGACAATCTATTTTTTCCCATTATCCCAAACATTTCTGGCGGCATGTAAGTTTGCTGATAAGTGTGAGGAATTATTAAAGAAAAAAATATATAGAAATTTTAAAAGCAATTAAACGACTGTCTTCTACTGGAATTTAAATTTTATTAAATTATTTAATTACAGAAACTTCGAGGACGTTTGTTCCCATCATCAGTATGAAACAATACAAATTTAGATAAAAATATATATATTTAATATTAGGAACCGACCGAAGTTTCGGCCAATTTTTGTATATGAAATACAAGTTTCTGTTTCGGCTGAAAATTTTGTTATATTTATTTTTTCCAAGGCCAATGATATAGTCATTAAGTTACTGTCTAAATTTTATAAAATTTGAACAGTTTATTATATTATCCAACTTATTGATGAATATTTCAATTTCCCATATTCAAATTTTATTTAAGGTGCGCTTATATTTTATTTAATGTGATTAATCTAAAAAAATCTTGAATCTTGAAAATAAAAAAAAAGAGCTTCTAAAAGTTGTAGATATTTTAAAAAGCTTTAATTAAAAAAAAAAAAATTTGAGTTTGATAGTTTCAAAATTGTGGCCGCAACCTCTCAAACTCAGTACCTCGAAACGCGCATCTTATCTCCTTAGCAATGATAAATGACACCGTATAATATGAATTATTATTTGTAATTTATTTAAAATTGCTATTTTTGAGAGATTATTATTCACTTTTTATAAGTAAAAAAACATCTCAAATAGCTTATGTCACTTAATTAGGAAATTTTTGCGCTCTTAAGAATATTTACTTTTTTTCTGATTTTAATTTTTTTGTGGACTAAAAAAAATAAAGAAACTATAATTTTAAATAGTCCGTTTATTCGTTTATTTATTTAGGGGACAGTATAATATTGAAAATCTTTATTAAAACTATATATAATTTTATATTGCGTTCAATGGATATTTCAATGTTTTGTGCGCACCAAGATGGCGGACGTGACGTAGCCGTGACGTAGGCGGTCGACTCGCTTCTCAGCTCAATGTTCCTCCCTACCTCCCTGGGGGTCACACACTAAAACTTGACTGGAGTGACGTAATCTTACTTTTCTGTTATTTGGTATATAAGTATGTCGAAGGAGTAAACAATGCTTTTTTCTTGAACGATACTATTTTCCTTCCCAGCAATTTATTTCTAAATAAACTTAATAAAACTAATTATCGTTATATCAAGAAATATTTTTACTAAATTTTAAGTAAAAATATTTCTTAATTGACTATTTAAAAAATAATATCTTATTAATTAAAAAAAAATTTCGAATCTCTTTGTTTTGACTTAACATATATTTCCTGCAATTTTTAATAAAAAATAGAAGTTATCTCAATATTATTATTTATTTGTATTATTATTACTTAAATAAAGCCTTATATTGCCAAAAATGTCTTTATTAAGGAACCGATCAAACAGCTGATTGAAAAAGTCGGCCATGTTGGCTTCCCAGCCAGCCGGAGTCAGGTCTTGATCCAACAAAATTGGTTAGCCACCAGAGTCCGTATCGTGACGTAGCTCCGCTCAACTCCGTTTCGGCAGCAGTGTGTGCACCTCCATAGAAATACATAGGTTGGGTCCGCCACCGGACTCAACTCAAGTCAAGTCAGGTTCCGGTGTGATCGCACCTTAAACATGTAATCTCTCTATATATAATAAAATATATTTTAAGAAGATGATATATATGTAGAATTATTATTTTTTTAAGTAAAATCAAATTTTGTTGGTTTAACAAACACAGAAACGTTCACCTAATTATTTAGAAAATTTCAATATTTAGTTTATTTTTTTACTTTCTCTTACCTCTATATATATGTTAATATATAGACTATATATATAGAAGGAGAGAGAAAGTATTGGATTCATGTCAAAAATTCGATGTCGAGATTTTGACGGATATTCACGTTTTGAGGCCCACTGAATCCAAAAAAGTTGTTTTTGCGACATGGTCTGTTTGTCTGTCTGTGAACAAAATATTTCAAGAATGAAAGGAGATAGAAGATTGAAATGTTATATTTACGATAAACACCCCCCCGGGACCGGAAAAATAAGCTTTTAATCAAAATCGGCCAAAGATTACTAGTACTTTACTGATGTACTTTTTCAGTTTTTTCGATTTTCTCAAAATTCACTCCAACGATTTTGAATAAAATTCAAAAATCAATTATTTTTTAGATGCTCTTTAAAATGTATATTCTCATTTTGCTCTTGAAATCTTCTAAAGACCACTTTACTCTTGAACTTCATAGAGGAGATAAGAGAAATTGTTGCCATGGTAACAAAAAATAAATATTTTCCCATACTTATAAATTTTACATCTTGAATTCTAATATATCGGCGGAAACTAAATCTCTTTCGACACAAAAAATCTGGTGTGACAAGCCCACCGAAGGTAAGAGAAAGTTGTGTGCTGTGCAACAGTCACACCAGATTTTTTTTTTTTTTTAAAGTATTATTTTTAATCAATTAAGAATCGCAATAGCAAAATTCGCAACATTCAGGGGAATGTTGTTGTCTGTTTGGTTAGTTTAGTTCGTGTGTGAGCTTTTCACTTTCCCTTGCACCCGATGCACACACACACACACACACAGAGACATTCAGACAGTGAGGATGAGCCGAGTGAGAAAGCGACTTTGGCCCGGCCCTTGACCCTTAACGAGAAAGCGAAATATTCGGACGAAAGAGATGCGCAAATTCAAAATATTGATGCTGCCCTGGACCACGACCCAGAGGATTATTGTCCTTGCCATCGGTCAAGTCACACACACTCCAAGAAATCTTTATTCTTTGGTCAATAACTGCATTATTATCTCTCTCTTCTTTTTTAATTAAATTTTAATCTTTGTATATATATGGACCCTGTTACGCATTAGTGTGTCAAGCGTCATTTACAGAGTTATGAGAAAATTAACATTAAAGTTTTTTATTTTTTTGTCAATTGTGCAAGTAACATTAAATATAAATTTTTTTAGGACATATTTCATAAAAAATACTATTAATTCAAGCATTTGAAACAATATTCCGTGCTTAACTCAATTTTGAATTTTTTTTTTTGGCGCTTGACACACTATTGCATAACAGGGTCCATTAGTACGGGATCGGTAAATTGTGACTATATCGTTGCACTTTTTTAAAGTTTGGCCCTGCAGTAAAGTGTAGGGCTTTTAAGGATACAATTTTAAAATATTTGCCCACTGATCGTTAATCGTATACAGGGTGTAAAGATACAAAACTATGTTTTTTTTTCAATGGAACGCCCTATATATTATTGAAATTTTGGATTGCCCAGTCAATTTCAGTGGGACTTTATTAAACATACTTGGTACTTAAGGCCGTAAGGCAAGCCGTTTAGGCGTTATTTAATATTTTGTGAAAAACAAGTTGTTCAGTTACAGTAGAATATCTCCCAAACCAAAAGTATTGAAAGCCCTGGTTGTGCACCATTGTTAACCATGAATGGAACTGCAAGATAGTGTGTCGAAATGATACGCTTCTTGTTGTGCCAGTAATTATTGATACTTTGACATTTTTGATTGCGGATTTTCAAATGGAACCAAATAATTTTTTTATTGGTTTACATGCAACGTCTTATTAGCTTCAAAATTGATATAAGGTTATGGTATCAACCATTTAGGAAAAAAATCAAGTGATTGCTTTTTTGCCCCTAACTTAAGATTATCTTAATCCAGCAAAACAGTAAAATGATCACTAAAGCTTTGGATTCATCGTCAATAGCAGCGAAATGGATTAAATGTTCTTTTTGTAATAGAATCCAAAAATGTTTGGCCCAAGGTGGCGGACATTTTGAAAATCTGTTATAATAATCTTGTTTTGATTTTTGTAGTAGAGTAGCCCGGGAGAGGGTCCAGGGGATGAATTTTTATAAATGATGCCTTGCTAACTTCACAAAACACTCCTTATACCTCAGATAGCTAATTATATGTGAAAAACAGATATGGATGATTTGCTATCTGGCGGATAAGTTGGCTAGTTGACTAGAATGAAGCACCGGCATTAAATCTTCCTCGTATGGTCAGGTCCTCTCTAAAGAAGAAAGGCCAAAAGGGTTACATTTATTTTTATGGCTGGCGATTTCCCATTTATTCTCTCTTGTTAATTTCTACGATAAAAGCAGGATCAATTTCACTTGATGATATTTTAATCTTATTATAATATTTTCTATGTTGTAGAATCCTCTATAAAAAAAACTTCACTATCAATATTAATACTGTATAAATAAATAACGCGAATAAAAGGATAGCCATGTTACTTTCGCTGTTTATCTAATTATCAAGATAAAAGTTTCTAAAAATTAATTGAAAAAATCATTCTATTAACTTGTTTTATAGATTTCAAAGTAAATAATCAAAATTCCTGCATAAATTTTAACGCATTTTTTTTAATACTAGCCGAGCCACCCGCTTTCCCGCATATTTACAATGGTTCGAAAATAAAGTAAATAAATAAATAAATTTATTACCGATCCGCTTAGAGGCCTGTAATCTTTAGAAGACCCTCTTTGAATGCTATTTAACGGTACAAGGGCGGATACAAGGGGGTAAAGGGGGTGATTCCCCCCCCGGAGATTTGGGAAAAATACTTTTTTCGAAAAAAAATTCATTTTTAATGTAAAATTTTAAAAAATTAATACTTAAAAATTTGATTTGTATTTATATTCTGGCAAACAAGTACAGAATGCGCCTTTAAATTACCGAAATTAAGAAAAAATTATGTGCTGTGCGACGAGTCACACCAGATTACCCCCCCCGAGAAACACCTCTGGATCCACTCTTGCTATGGAAGAATGTGGAAGTGCAGTCAAAAATCAAATACTCTCTAATCTGTGTTCTGTTCAGACTTTATGGACAAAATTTATTCGCCCATCTTCAGTGAACAATCCTATTGATAGAGAGTTAAGTCTCTATAATTATACATAATTGTTATTTTCTTCTACTGGGTATTCTTTTTAAGTAATATATGACTTTTAAAGTTTCGAGTACATAGAAGAATAAAATACCAACTATGTATAATTACAGTGATTTAAGAATTGTTCACTGAGGTGGGCGAATAAATTTTGCTCGAAACGTCTGAATATTCACAGAGAAACGTTATTTTTGGCTGCCTGCACTTCCACATCCTTCTAGGATTTAATTTATACACTTGAACGTCATCCTTCACGTACATTAATTTATAGAGAAAATGGCAACTTCGACACTTAATAAGCCCGCTGGCTTGGTGTAGGATTTAGCGTTTAGCTGGCCTTGTATACTAAGGGTCGCGGGTTCGAATCCCAAGCGTTTAGCTGGCCTTCTAAAAAGAAGGGTCGCGGGTTCGGAACCCAGGCAGTCCGATGATTTTACTTAAGCCATTTGGATACCAAATGGCTTAAATAAGCGTGTAAGGGGCCCTTAAGAGCATTCTATTATTTTTGAAAAATTTGGCCTCTAAACTTGTTGCGAAAGCATGTCGGCCAGCCAGCTCATATATTTTTTTAATAGAGAGGTTTGTCAAATAGGGAAAGTGAAATGAAGAGGATCACCCTGCAGGTGACAAGGAAGTTCAAGTAAAAGTTGATAGTTAAGAATCAATTTAATTGATCATTTGTATTCGGAACAAAACAAGAGAGAGAGAGAAGTTAATGACCCCGGGGTCGAATTCGTCTTCTCTTCTCCTTTTGGCTACCAATCTTCCGGAAACTCATTTTTCTTACTTAGAAATTGCCATTGCAACAATCAAAGACTTTCTTATAATAAAATTTGTTGTTGTTTTTTTTTGTTTTTGTTTGTTTGTCGCCAAAGAATCGACATGAGAAATTACTTTTCTAATTTAATCTGGTATGCATTTATCGAAAATAGCTTCTTGGACTTTCTTTAAATGAACAAGTGATTGTTTTTTTATTTTCTCTTACCTATGTATATATGTAATATAACGATGGCAATTTGTGTCCAATAGCAAATTCTGTTATTTTTCAGCCCCCCACCCCCTCCCAGCTTGAGAATTTAGGGAGCCGAGTATTTTTCCTGAACTCTTCATAACGTCCTCTATAAGACTGCAAAACTTCTTTTCAAAATTCCAAAGGGAAGTTGGCCAAACAGAACGTGACAGACGGACACTCCGCTATTGTATATACCAATATATAGGTATTATATAGGATTGAATTTAGATTTTATGAGGTATTGCTCTTCCTCAGCCACCAGGCCCACAACCTTTTTCAGATCCCGGGTTACCCAGTCAGAGCAATCCTCATTTTAAGGAAATTACGCCATGTCTAATTGGGCCCTTTGTGTCTGATATCACCTCGTGTTTTAGTTTCACTCGAACGTAAATCTTGAAAAAGTTTTTTTTTGTTTTTTCCTCTCAACTCTCTTCTCTTCTTCACTCATTCATTTTTAAGAAAACATCCCAGTGTTTATTTATAATTTAGTGAGAAAAATTTAAATATAAAGGTCATTATCTTTACTAAATAACAAGCTAGTTATCTATTTATGAATTCACAGGAAAATAAAAAGGCCTAAACGAGAAAAGAACAAGTGTTGATGACGTCGACTCACGACTTTCACACATTTAATGATGTGGAATCTCAATTTTATTATTCAATTAATTATGAAAAAAATAACGATATAAATTAATTATTATTTGTTTTTCTTATTTTTTTTAAATTCAAATAGAATGTCTTTATTAAGCTTATTTATTAGAAGTCGAGAGATTATTTAACTACGTCAGAGGCTGGGACAGGCTTGATCTTCATTTTTGTATTAGTCAGAATAGATACATATAAGGAATCAAGGGCGATACAAGGGGGGGGGGGGAGTAAAGGGGGTAATTTCTCTCTCCCGAGATTTGAGAAAAATATTTTCTTTTGGGAATAAAATTTTATTTTTAATATAAAATTTTAAAAATTAATACTTAAAAATTTGATTTGTATATATGGGGCATTCCACGCCAACTCGACCACTTCTGAACCCGACCATTTTTGATTTGGCTGAAACTTTGTCATCTTTTTGTACCCTATTGAAAACGTGTCTGAGAATTTTTTCAGATTTTTCGACCCAGCCAAAAAAAAGTTATAGCATTTTCAAAAAACATCGATTTTTTTTTCAAATAACCGTAAAACTGTCAAAAATTAACTTATCGGGACGATTTTTTTTTTGAAATTTTTGTCTTTAAATGTACTTTTCAGAAAAAAATATGACAAAATTTTACAGATTCATCTTAAACGTTTTTTTTGACATTTTCGGAAAAAAACAAAAATTTCGGGATGAATGACACTTTTTTTTTTAATTTTTTTTTTTTATAAAAAACTTTGATTTTTTCTACAAATTCTCTGAAAATTTCAGAGTGGGATTATTTCGCGTTCTATTTTTTTTTATTTTTGAAAAAAAAAAAATTTTTTTTTCTCCGCTTATTTATCATGATGGTGCTCTTAAATTCTTCCAGGACTGCCCGAGATTCTAGAAAATTGAAGAAAAATAATAATAATAATAGTTAGAGGTGATGAAAATCGAGAAAATTCCATTTATCCTGAAAAAGATAGAAATTAGTTGTGTATTCAACTACTGAAGAATTTGAAGCGTCAAGTAAAAGCTTAGAAACATGGGCGTAACTAGGGGGGTGCCAGGGGGGCCTGGCCCTCCCCAGAAAGCTCCTTGCCCCAAGAAAAATTGAGAAAATATGGGGCTTTTCAGGGCCTCCGGAGGATGGCTGGTCCCATGGCCCCCCTTTAATTTTCTTTTAATTTTTTTTTTCTTGGGGCAAGGAGCTTTCTGGGGAGGGCCAGGCCCCCCTGGCACCCCCCTAGTTACGCCCATGTTTCTAAGCTTTTACTTGACGCTTCAAATTCTTCAGTAGTTGAATACACAACTAATTTCTATCTTTTTCAGGATAAATGGAATTTTCTCGATTTTCATCACCTCTAACTATTATTATTATTATTTTTCTTCAATTTTCTAGAATCTCGGGCAGTCCTGGAAGAATTTAAGAGCACCATCATGATAAATAAGCGGAGAAAAAAAATTTTTTTTTTTTTCAAAAATAAAAAAAAATAGAACGCGAAATAATCCCACTCTGAAATTTTCAGAGAATTTGTAGAAAAAATCAAAGTTTTTTATAAAAAAAAAAATTAAAAAAAAAAGTGTCATTCATCCCGAAATTTTTGTTTTTTTCCGAAAATGTCAAAAAACGTTCAAGATGAATCTGTAAAATTTTGTCATATTTATTTCTGAAAAGTACATTTAAAGACAAAAATTTCAAAAAAAAAATCGTCCCGATAAGTTAATTTTTGACAGTTTTACGGTTATTTGAAAAAAAAATCGATGTTTTTTGAAAATGCTATAACTTTTTTTTGGCTGGGTCGAAAAATCTGAAAAAATTCTCAGACACGTTTTCAATAGGGTACAAAAAGATGACAAAGTTTCAGCCAAATCAAAAATGGTCGGGTTCAGAAGTGGTCGAGTTGGCGTGGAATGCCCCATATATTCTGGTAAACAAGTACAGAATGGACCTTTAAATTACCGAAGATAAGAAAAAATGGTGTGCTGTGCCTCCAGTCACACCAGATTACATAGCCAAACGCTAACTCCTACACCAAGCCAGTGGGCTTATTAATTGTCGAAGTTGCGATTTTCTCTATAAGTAATTTACGTGAAGGATGATGTTCAAGTCTATAAATTAAACCTTACAAGGATGTGGAAGTGCAGGCAGCCAAAAATAACGATTTTCTGCCATTTGGTATCCAAAATCATTGGACTGCCTGAGGTCCGAACCCGCGACATTTGGTATACGAGGTTATCACGCTAACCCCTACACCAGGCCCCGAGGGGAAAAATATTTATAATTTGTTAGCATGGCAACCATTTCTCCTATCTTTCGTATGAAGTACAAATGTGTGATTCAAACAATCCTGAGAGCAAAATGAGAATATACATTTTAAAGAGCATGTAAAAATAATTTATTTATGAATTTTAATCAAAATAGTTGGAGCGAATTTTGAGAAAATCAAAAAAAATCTGACAACGTACATTAGAAAAGTACTAGTACTTTTGGGCCGATTTTATTAAAAAGTTTATTTACAAGCCCTAGGGGTGTCCCTAACTTAAATATAAAATTTCAACCTCGTAGCTCATTTCCTTCATACTTCACTATGATCGCAGACACACATACATTAACAGACCATTTTGTGAGAACCACTTTATGACATAAATCCAATACTTTCTCTATATATAAATATTACATATATAGGTAAGAGAAAGTAAAAAAAAATAATAAGTATAAATCTGTTTTCTGAAGGGCAGTGTAGAAGGAGAAAACTGGCATATCAAGAATAGTCAATCCTATCTCGGGGAGCTTGTTGTCGTCATCCAACTGAGTCGTAATCAGATTAATTTTCGAAATTATTATTTGTTTGTTTTTAATGTAAATGAAAGAGAAAATGTATTAAAATAAATAAAAACGCAGCGCAACTCAACAAGATCACATAACAGAATAATTAGATGTCCATTGATTGCAAAATCTATTATAGAAAAAAATAAACTTGGTATTCAATCTAATTAATCAGATTTCTATATGATAATTTATTTATACACCTGTGCATACCTATAAAAGAACAAAAACAAAAACAAAACTTGTTCTTGCAAGAAGATGATTTGCAAATATGTAAATAACGACATCGAAATTTAACAAGAGTCAAACACATGAGATTAATTTCGGGATAAAAAGATAATTTAAGAGAGGATATCGAGGTTAAAGGTTAGAGTTTTAAAGATCATGTGAAAATATTTTAATATTTAATTTAAATGATAGATAGCACGTCATATTTGGTCGCTTGTTTACAATCACTTAAGTGCTGAAGAAGGCGATATTTATTCTTCGAAACGTTAAGAAACAATTCTGTTACGCAAAGAGTCCCTTTTCCCATGGCTCTTTTTCCTTAAACAATAATTCAATTAAGAAAGGTCTTAGCATCCGAGCCAAAGAGAATTTTCTATGCTTAATTGAATTATTCGCTAAATGATTTATGATTTAATATAAAATTTTCATAAAGCAAATAGACAAATCAAATAAAGACAATAAAATTACGCCTCTTATTGTTTTGTTATTAAAAAAATAAAAAAATATTAACATTAAATAATTAAGCAGAAAGAAAATATTGTTAATGTTAATTCATCTATGAAATTGAGCATAATTCAATTTGTAAAGCAAATTTTCTTTTAACCTTTTAAAATTAAAAAAAATATTGTATTTTTGGTAAGAGAAAGTTGTGCACCGTGCTTGCCATACCAGATTTTTTGTATCGCGATATATTTAGTTTCCCATAGCACCTTAGTTTCAAACTTGACCACTTCCAATTCATAAGTAAAAAGTAAAAAAGTCAATTAATTCAAAATTTCCATAGGCTCAGTGTCTTTTAAATGAAAACTATGAAAATTTTAATATCATATTTCGATATTTTATATACAATAGAGCAGTGGTTTCCAAACTTTATGCTACCACTCCCTTAAAAATAATTAATCTTATGACGCCTCCCCTCCGCCGCCCCCTCCCCCCCCATTTTATAAGATAATACAAAAACTAAAATTTTTTATGCTAAATATTCGTCAATATTCGCGCCTCCCCTTAGACTAGCCCGCGCCTCACAATTTGGAAAACGCTGGTATAAGGGTATTTTATGGCTGGTGGAATTTGTATCAGAAATGAAAGTTAGAAGAAAACGCAACCAGAATGTTTTCTCTAAAAATATATTTTAACAGCTGACGTTTCGGCCTTGGTCAAAGCCATCCTCGGATGACCACCAACAGCTCCGAGGATGGCTTTGACCAAAGCCGAAACGTAAGCTGTTTTATTTTTTAAAGAAAAATTCTGGCTTCGTTTTTTCTAACTTTCATTCCTGAAGAAAAATATTTTTCTCAAATCTTATTTTCACGCCCTAGGGGGTGCCTAACTTGAATAAAAAATTTCAACCTCCTAGCTCAATTCCTTCATGCTTTAAATTGAACCCAAACAGACACACAGACAGAGACCATGTCGAGAAAACCACTTTTTGGATTCAGGGGACCTCAAAACGTGTATATCCATCAAAGTCTCGATATCGAATTTTTGACATGAATCCAATACTTTCTCTTTATATAGGCTATATATATATATATGGATATTAACTTATAGATATAGGTAAGAGAAAGTAAAAATTCAAATCCGAATTGAGATTAGTTCGATATACAAAAAGATGCGTTAACTCACCCCAGTAAAATTCTAAGTGGACTAATCATATTTTACTTTTCTACCTAATGAAAAAAATCCCTACAAAATTCTGCAGGGCATTCTATGGGTTCCTAAGTTATATTATGAGAGTTTCGAAATCTTCAAAAATTAATTCCGCCCTAGTAATAAGAAATTTTAGAAAGACATTAAAATGTTTCTATCCTAATATACTATTTAATAAATAGTTAATATAAATTTTAACTCAAACGGAACGCACTTATTTTTTAGTGAAAGTATTAAAAAAAAAAAATCTCTATGCATTATAGGGGATGGGGCATTAACCCCCCTGGATGCCTTCATATCTTCCTCCCCCCCACCCCCCCTTTAAGGAAATGCGAGCCTTCACCGCGAATTACTCTCAAAATAATTTGAATACATTTATAAAAAATTATTTTAATTTTTATTTTATTTTGAAATTATTTTATTTTAATTTTTAACCTTTAATCCACTTCTGTGTAAAAGTATATTAATGAAATTTGATTAACAAAAATATAGAAGAATATAATTGTAAATAATGGCGACTTAAGAAAAGATAAAAAAAAACAAATTTTTTTTCAATGACACCTACACTCCCCCTCCCCCTTTCAACAGCTTATATTCTCCCTCTACCTTTAGTGAAATACAAAATATTTAATTTCATATTCAAAATAATCGTTTTTCGCAGTCAAATTATTTGTTTCTATCATTTTTTTTTTCAACGATAAAATGCATATTAATTACCTTTAATAAGACTCTCAAGAGGGTGTGCTGGCTGACGGTGAGATCAGGGAGGGTTGCACTATATTAATTATTCACTTTGATTCACTTTAAACACAAAAAAAGAGCAGCGCCTGCATCCCGGCAACGCACTCGACTCGACTGAACGAGATAAACTTGTCTTTTCTCTCTTATAGGAATAAATAGATGAAAATAACAATTCCCTTTTTATTAAAAGTAAAAAAAAAAAAAAAATACCTTTTGCTGTATTTAGAGATGGAAAAAAATGTCAACAAGTGATTTGGAATATTCCAAGGCCTTTCTTAAATAATCAACCCTTCATCCCCCCCCCCTAAACAAAATTATCATTAAAAACGTTATTTTTTGATTGATTTCCATTTATTTTGTTTCGATTTAGCTAAAAAAAAAATAAAAAAAACAACATTTTTTTCAATTTTTCATCCCCTAATCCAATCTTTTTTTCACATTAAATAGTAGATGGAAAATATTATTTGTAGTTATTAAGAATATATATATTTTGGGGTCTAGGCATTCTTATTTAAGCCATTTGAATAATATATAAAATAATTAACAATGCTATCGCCTTCGGCGAGCTTTGCGTCTAGTTAGAAAAAAATTAAAACCCTGAAAAACTTCCCTTTGGGTTTTACACATAGTATAATTTTCTAGAATGAGTCTTACTTTAGGCCAGTGGTTTCCAAACTTTAACCTCCCTTAAAAATATTATGAATATTACGAAAAATCGTATAACGCCCCCCCCCCCCACACACACGTTTAATAAAATAATACAAAAACAAAAATTTTTAATACTAAAAAATATAAATTTATATAAAAATATTTTTTTTTATTTATTCATATTTATTATTTTAATTAAAACCTCCGTCCCAGAAACTTCTAAATTTTATTATTTTATTTATAAAACTAGCAATCATTTGGAAAATTGATCATGATGGCCAATATTCGCGCCTCCCCCTTAGACTAGTCCGCGCCTCCCTAGGGAGGCGTGCCCCACAGTTTGGAAAACGCTGCAATAGAGAATCCTAAATAAATACATTTCATAAGAATTGGAAAGAATTTTTTAAATGTGTAAAAAGTTCCAAAGGGGGTCGATCCCCTTTTGAATCGAAATTAACATGCAAATCCCCATATGGGGATTTAAAATTGGCTCTATAGAGGAAAGAGTCGGAAAGTGAATTTGAAAAATCTGAAATACATCAGTAACAAACGAAAAATTTTACTGATATACTTTTTACAAACGTTTTGTCCGAAAACGTTTTTACTCAATCGGTGTGCGTTGGCATTGTGCAAAACGTTTTGATATGGAAAACATTGAATCTTGCCTTATGAAAAATTAAAGTCAATTAAAATTAAAATAATTAAATCTCTCAAAGAAAAAATAATCAAAATTTCTTGGCTATAGGCCAGGGGTGGGCAAATACTTTTAAGCACGGGCCAAAATGAAATTCTCAAAATGTCTTCCGGGCCGGAGGACTATACCGTGTACGCTTTCCACACGTGAATGTTTTTGTTGGAGTTTTGTCCCTGTCCAAGAAATTTTTTTGACAAAAACACCACAAGTATCATTTTAAAGAATTTGGACAAAGGAATTTGACAGCTAATAATAGATAATAGTAATAATTAAAGACAGGACAAAAAAGCATAAAAATATGGAAAAAAAAGTTGTTAAATAAGCATAAAATTAAGCGGGGCCAAGGCTTTACATTAATATTTTTGCTGAATAATGTTTTGAATTATTTTTAAAAATTATATAAATATTTGTAAAATAAGTTCAAATAAGCACGAAGGGGGCCCTCCGGGTTTGGCGTAGAGGTTAGCGTGCTAACCTTGTATACCAAACGTCACGGGTTCGGACCCCAGGCAGTTCGATTATTTTATTTAAGCCACTTGGATACTAAATGGCTTAAATAAGAATGCCTGGACCCCAAATAAATATATATTATAAATACGAGTATCGTTTAAAGTCTTAAATGGCCTAAGTTGCCGAAAAGACTGTGTGAATGTGTGTGTGAGTGTGAGTGTGAATGAGCAAAAAGTGTGAGTGTTTTTAATTAAAAAAAAAAAAAAAGCACGAAGGGGAAAAAAAGCATGAACCTCAAAAAAAGCATAAAAAAATGCAATCTCAATATAAAAGTAGGCAGTTCGAAATTATAATACTCTCTATTATTTACAGTGCCCACCATAAGTATAGCAACTTAAAAATTAAGATTATTGCTGTCAAATATAAATGTTAGTAAATATAATTCTTATTATTCTATTCTATATGCCTTATAAAAATATATGATAAAAAAAATATTTAAATTTTAAAGAAATAATCATTTTTAAAGTAAAATATAGGTTTTTAATATGAATTTGACCCACCAAAAGTATAACAACATTTCACTAAAAATAAATCAAATACTTTTCCTTTTAAAAAAAAGTATCAATATTATTAGAAAATTATAAATAAATAATATATAATCATTTTTAAAGGCTCATTTGAACATAATGCCTCACGGAAAGCACTTTTCCAAAGAAGAACAGGCCCAGATAGTGGCTTTGCACAAAGCAGGCATAAAAAATTGTGAAATCGCGCAACAATTGGGGAGATCTCCATCAGCTATTAGTCGTTTTTTAAAAAATCCAGAAATTTATGGTATTTCGAAACGTACAGGACGCCCAAAAAAATTATCTTCTCGGGATGAACGAAGAATTCTTGCATTAGCTTCAAATTCTACTTTATCAAGTACCCAAATAAAAAGTGATCTTAATTTATCTGTGCATAATAATACGATTTTGAGGGTTCTGCGGCGTTCCCAGCATATAACTCGTTCAAGAATGAAAAAAATACTTGCCTTAAATGTTTTACACAAAAAACATCGTCTTGAGTTTGCCAAGAAAAACATGCAGCAAGATTGAACAAAGGTTGGTATTTTAATTAATCCTAAATTTGGACGATTATTTTGAAATTTCTTTTTATTATATTCTAGATTATACAGTATTTAGTGACGAAAAAAAATTTAATTTAGATGGACCTGATGGTTTCCGATATTATTGGAGAGATCTCCGAAAGAGTCCTGAGTATTTTTCAAAAAGAAACTTTGGAGGAGGAAGCGTCATGGTTTGGGCAGCAATGAGTCCTAAAGGAATAATCGGCTTAGAATTTGTAACGCATAAAATGAACTCTTTAGATTATCAAGGTGTTTTAAAAAAACATATTTTACCTTTTATCCGTCGAAATCACAAAAAAAATTATATTTTTCAACAAGATAATGCCTCAATACATTCAAGTATCTCTACAAAAACATGGCTTCAAAATGAAAATATTAAAGTTTTATGTTGGCCCCCAAGATCTCCAGATTTAAATATCATTGAAAATATATGGGGCATCATCGTTCGGCAGATTTATGCCAATAATAAGCAATATGAAAATATTCAACAATTGAAGGATGCGATTATCTGTGCCTCAAAAAATATTCCCCAAAAAGCGATTGATAATCTTTATGCAAGTATGATTAATCGAATTTACCAAGTTATCAATCGATCTGGCAAAGCTTCTGATTATTAAAATAATTATTTTTATTTCGTTTTGTCCTAATTAATCATTAATATCTTTGTTGTTGTTATACTTTTGGTGGGTTTAAAACAATTCAAAATAATGTATTTTATTTTAAAAAGATTTCTTCTTCAAAGTAAGAAAATTTTCTTGTAATTATCTTTTCACTTGAAATATAGAATTTAAACCTTCAATTAATTTTTGTTTATTTAATACTAAAAACCTAAAACCTTAATTTTTAAGAAGTTGCTATACTTATGGTGGGCAC